>LPNX010175723.1:0-23267 GCA_001517045.1 Pseudotsuga menziesii | reverse complement strand
GAAGAATTTAGACCTTGGTCTAATACTTTATTTCCTAGGTCCGGAAATATGAAGGAATCTTTCTCAATCAGGGAAAGTATGCAGTGCAAAGTTTGAAAAAATTTGATATGTTGGAATGCAAAGTCATGGCCACACCCATGGGCTCCAACCTGAAGCTGTTAGCTGATGACTCATCAGAGTTAGTGGATGTGACTCATTACAAATAGATCATTGGGTCATTAATGTACTTAACAAATTCCAGACCGGACATTTGTTTTGCTGTGAACACCTTAAGTCAATATCTTGTTCAACCAAGACGGGTTCACCTAGTAACCGCAAAACATGTGATGAGATATCTGAAAGGGACTGTAGACTTTGGTCTATACTATGATGGTAGCCATGAGTATAGATTGTATGGCTACACAGATGCAGATTGGGCTGGAAGTATCTCAGACAGGAAAAGCACATTAGGTAGATGCTTTTGTTTGGGGTCTGTTATGAGTTCATGGTTTAGCAGGAAACAGTCCAGTGTTTCTCGTAGCACGGCTGAAGCAAAATACATAGCAGATTGCTCTGCTAAGTTGTGAAGTCATATGGCTTCGGAAGCTGATATCAGGTCTCTTTCACCTGAAGATGGATACTACAATGATTCTATGTGATAACCAGATTTGTGATGACAAAGAACCCTGTGTTCCGATTGTAACACATAAAAATTTGGTATTTCTACATACGAGATAAGATGTAGATGATTATGTTTCAGTATTTCCATACTAAAGATATAGATGATGTTTCAGTATTTACATACTGTAGATGCAGATGATGATGATTCCGTATTTCTATACTGAATATAGAGATGATGATGCTTTCAGTATTTCTATACTGAAGATATAGATGATGATGCTTTCAATATTCACATACTGGAGATACATATGGTGATAGTTCAGTATTCACATACTGAAGATGTAGATGATGATAGTTTGAATGATGATGTACTGATGAAGCCTCTGTCTCTGGTAAAGTTCGAACACTTTCAAGACAAGCTTGGTGTTGTTCGAAAAGACCTTCCTCGAAAGGGGGAGTAATGATGTTGCAGTGGGATTGTATCATCCCTGGGCACTTGCCCTAAAGTGATCCGGAGACCTCGGTCCTCGAGAATGAAGAGGGATTGTATCATCCCAAGACATCTGTCCAAAAGTGATCCGGTGACCTCGGTCCTCGAGAATGAAGAGAGATTGTATCATCCTGGGACATCTGTCCAAAATAGATCCGGTGACTTCGGTCTTCGTGAATGTGGTGGGATTGCATCATCCCTGAACTTCCGTTCAAAATGTATCCGGAGGTCTCGACCCCCGTGAATGTGGTAGGATTGCATCATCCCTGAACTTCGGTTCAAAATGTATCCGGAGGTCTCTGCCCCCGTGAAAGTGGTGGATTGCATCATCCCTGAACCTCGGTTCAAAATGTATCCGGAGGTCTCGGCCCCCGTGAAAGTGGTAGGATTGCATCATCCCTGAACTTCGGTTCAAAATGTATCCGGAGGTCTCAGCCCCCATGAAAGTGGTGGATTGCATCATCCCTGAACCTCGGTTCAAAATGTATCCGGAGGTCTCGACCCCCGTGAAAGTGGTGGATTGCATCATCCCTGAACCTCGGTTCAAAATGTATCCGGAGATCTCGGTCCCCGTGAATGTGGTAGGATTGTATCATCCTTGAACTTCAGTTCAGAACGGATCCGGTGACTTCGGTACTCGAGAACGTGTGTTGATCCCGTAATTCCAATAGGAAGGATTGTCTGAGTTCCACATCTATGTTGCTCCCGTAATTTCGAAAGGAAGGATCGTTAGTAACTCCGTAAAGACCTAAATCCCGTAATTCCGAAAGGAAGGATCATTGAATTGATCCCGTAATTTCGAAAGGAAGGATCATTGAATTGATCCCGTAATTCCAATAGGAAGGATTGTCTGAGTTCCACAGATGTGTTGATCCCGTAATTCCAATAGGAAGGATTGTCTGAGTTCCACAGATGTGTTGATCCCGTAATTCCAATAGGAAGGATTGTCTGAGTTCCACAAATGTGTTGATCCCGTAATTCCGAAAGGAAGGAACGTTAGTAACTCTGCAAAGACCTAAATCCCGTAATTCCGAAAGGAAGGATCGTTGGCAACTCCGTAAAGACCTAAATCCTGTAATTCCGAAAGGAAGGATCATTGGTAACTCCGTAAAGACCTAAATCCCGTAATTCCGAAAGGAAGGATCATGTTGATGTTTTGATGATGTTGATGTTTTGATGATAATGTTTTTATGATGATGATGACGTACTGATCGAAAGATCAGTGTATGATGATGATGATGTACTGATCGAAAGATCAGAGTATGATGATGATTACGATGTACTGATCGAAAGATCAGAGTGCGATGATGATGATGTACTGATCAGAGTATGACGATGATGATGTACTGATCGAAAGATCAGAGTATGATGATGATAACGTACTGATCAAATGATCAGTATGTGATGATAACGACGTACTGATCAAAAGATCAGAATATCATGATGATGATGCTGTTCGAGAATTGAAGTATGATTATGGTGCTGATCACGATGTTACCGATCAGGTTGCTGATCGAAAGAACAAAATGTTGAAGAAGTTGTTGCTGATTGAAAGATCAAAGTGCTGAAGATGTTTCTGATCAAAATGCTGAAGATATTGTTGCTGATCGAAAGCTCAAAACGCTGAAGATGTTGTCGATCGAAAGGTCAAAGTGCTAAAGATGTTGTTGAAGATGTTGCTGAAGGTGTTGCTAATCAAAAG
Source organism: Pseudotsuga menziesii (assembly GCA_001517045.1). Classification (NCBI taxonomy): domain Eukaryota; kingdom Viridiplantae; phylum Streptophyta; class Pinopsida; order Pinales; family Pinaceae; genus Pseudotsuga; species Pseudotsuga menziesii. The sequence goes on along the minus strand of LPNX010175723.1, from coordinate 20,475 downwards.
GTCAAAGTGTTGAAGATGTTGCTGATCAAAAGGTCAAAAGATGTTGATGCTGATCAAAGAGTTGTTGTCGTTGAAAATTGAAGACGAAGACTATATGATGTTGAAAAGCTTCCAATGATTTATAGATGTGTTACCTTGATGATGTTGATGATGTCCTCTCCTACTATTGTTGTTGTTGTTGTAGAATACCCTTCTCGTTAAGGGGGAGTGTTGAAATATTGTAACTTCGAAGAATATTCTATATGTATTTTTGTGGTCCCCGATGGTCCTACCGGGAGAACCACTTGTATTATCTTTGTACCTCGATGCTTCTAATCGAAAGAACTAATAAGAGTCATGAGGTAGTCCCCTCTAATTGTAAAGGTGGGTCATTAGCACCCCAGTGTGGTTACTTGAGCCTACATGTGTAACTCGAGCCTACATGATTTAACTCGAGCCTACATGTCGAATGAGTTAATTCAAGTGAACGGATGAATATAAATAGAGGTGTGGTGCTCCTCATTTGTGACACACATTGTCACTTGTGTAGTGCATTGGTGGAGAAGAGAAGTAGCTGGAGAAGGAGGAGGATCAGGCTTTGATCTCCTTGTTGGTTTTATCTTTTATCTTTTTGGGGCATCTATATTGAGGAAGCTTTTGCTGGGTTTTTTTTTCCTTTAGGTTTTTCCCAGGATAAATCTTTGTGTTCCTTTTGTATGGTTGTGCTTGTCTATCTTTCAGTGATCCTGTTTATATGCTTTTGTTATGAAAATGTAATGAAATATTGATGTCTTAGCTAAGCATATGAAAAATTCAACAAAATTAGGATGTCTATCATTGTCTATTAGTTATTGTTTCTCATTATTAACAACCAAATAGCATATTCCTTGTCAAAAGTCAAAATTGCTTGTTTATCATCCCTTAAGAACTCCTCCATGGTGGGAACAAGTTCCCATGCAGCTATGTTTTAGACACGTTGTTAATTGGTTTTGTTCACATGAATAAAAGGAGCAAGCATTGTACAGGAAAAAACAAAGGTTAAGACGTATTCAAAGCGGACCACAATGTGCACACTACATGATGATTAATAATCCCTTGCATAAGGGAAATTTGTGTATAGCATATAGATTCTAGAATCAGGGCTTGTGTAGTTTTTATCATTTGTGTCTAGAAGTAAAGTAACCTCCTGGGAATTGAACTAGATTAAAACATTTAAATAAAGGCTTACAAAAACCTAAACCAACCCTATTCCAATCAATTATTGACCTAGAAATATCTGCTGCTATAAGCTAAGGATAGTGATAATACAATTTAATGCATCAATCCTTAAACAGGAAAAACACATTCGACATTGATCCTTACCCAACAATAAATATGAAACTAATACATTGACTGGTTTATCTCGGAAAAAAGGGAATTGGTTTATGACACGAATTTATCAACATGAAAAAGGATTCTGCGCACCCTCAAAGACACCCATCTTATCATGAGGTAAAGCCAATAGCTAAGTCACAAAACATGTCCGTATTGGACAAAGTGTCCAGTGTTTGCGTGTCAGACATGTGACACACCATGACATGTGTTTTGAACACCTCCCGAAACAGGATATGTCCAAAACACATGTTGGACACATGCCTTAGGCATATCCCAATTCTAGGACACATGTCCCACGTGTCAGAGTCTCATCCACCCTTTTAAACCGGTTTGGGATTTGTCTTTCTCACTTTGCTAGAGAAAGGAGAGCTCCCAAACAGTTTTTCACTTTTTCTTACCAGGTAAAAGGATAGAACAGGTTTTGAAGGGATACCAAGCATAGAGAAGGCAGATTTGGGTTCCATATTTTGGATTTTCTCCATCAACAGTCAGTTTCTTCATTCACACCAAAGAAATCATGGCTCAAACATCAAGGGAAGCTGAGAGAGGTCAAAAGAAAGGGAAGAATATTCCTGCCGGTGTCTCCCCTTCTCCTCCAACTCCAAGTCAATCTATATCAGCAACTGCTAGTGCTCCATCTGTTGGTGGTGGAACTGCTGGTGCTGCTGTCAATGCTGCAAACAACCCTACTATGGCAAGGCAGCAAACCCAAGAGCAGAAATATCCATTGTGGAAGTATGTAACAAGGATACAAGGGCCTGGGAAAAAGTTGATTGGGGAACGGAATGTACTGCACTTTTTGCAAGAATGAATTCAAGAGCACCCACTACCAAGTTAAGGGTCATTTGTTGGGCTTTCCTTGTGGGATTGGAGCATGCAAATCAGTGACTATTACCCAACAAAAGGAGATGGAAAGAGAGGATGCAGTTGGCTTGGGAAAGGTGGAAGCAGCAACTAAAAAAAAAAATGAGGATCCTCATCCATTCTTAAGGAAACCATCTAGCACTCGCAAATATGGGATTGGAAGTATAGCTGAAATTCAACCAGCCAAAAAGAGGCTAGCTCCAAGTGATCCAGTGGACAAGATTTTTCAACGAGAGAGGCAAGAGGAGATGGACCTTATCACTGGGTTCTACTTCTATCTCAACTTCATTCCGTTTGATGTTGCATGGTCACTTTTGTTTATTGAGATGTGTCTGTTGAAATATTAACGAGGAAAGTTGCAAATGAGTAAATTTGTATGAAAGTAAAATTAGGGTTTTGAAACCCTAATTAGGGTTCCTGACCTAATTTCAAAGTGACTTATAAAAGGAAGCCAAAGGGTAAGTGTTACTGACCTTTTTGGCAGAGAGGGAGAGATTTTATCTTCTCGGGATTGTGGATCACTGCTCCACAATCCAAGGGAAGGGTGCATACTGTTGGAGAAGTTGAAGGCGCATTCCTGAGAGCAGCAAGAGGACAGATCCTCAAAGACTAAGAAATTCTTTCATCAATACAGTGAAAGAGATATTTCACTGAGCATGTTCAAAGACCGAAGAGCAGCAGTAGCATGAGCATCTGAGAGGGTGACGTGAGCAACTGTCACACATGTGGGTGACGTGAGGCTTCTATTGGCACGTGTGGAGGCTGAGAGGGCCCAAAGAGCTGAGGGTCCTTCATCAGTGACTGAGAAGAGGCCATCAGGGTTCAATCGAAGTCAGACTAAGTGCAAAACAATGGGGACGTGTCTCTGAGGAGGAGGGACGCAGTTGTACTGTTGGGGGGACGTTTTCAATGTTTGACGACTCAGATCTTCTTCCAAAGCAAAGCAGATCAGAGATGAAATGTTGAGGAAGCATTCTTCAGAGGTTAGACCGATAATACAGTGTCCAATGATTGGCAGAGTTTGAGTTGAGATTTCCAGCCAAGGGTGTACTGTTGGGGGCACTATTTCCAAGAGCAGCAGTTGCATATCTAAGGCTTTGGCCCCTCAGGTTCATCTGTTGTTTATCTAACTCATATTGTACTTATTCTTCTATATTATATTTTATCTAGGCTCGAGCAAGAAGAAAAACCCTTTGTAGCTGGTTTTCCCATTGGGGTTTCGAGGATAAATTCTAAGTCATTTGTGTGATTGTTGGTTTATGAGTTGTATAGATGTTCATGTTCTACTTATTCTAATTTGGATAGAAGTGCTTTAAATCTGGGATTAGTGAATTTTGTAGCCGTGTTGAATATCTAAACTTCTCAAACCGAGTGGAGACCTCTGAGAAAATTTACAGTGTCAAGGTTTAGTTGAAAGGGCCCCAACCGGATTTGTGCCTCCTAGTTCAAAAAAGCTTAAAACTACATTGTTGGTTAAGGAAAAGAAGGATATGGATAAAATCTTAAAGCCCATTAAATCATCATGGCCCTCATCTAGTGTCAATATTGTTTCTGATGGATAAACAGATGCAACATGCCATCCACTCATCAATTTCATGGTGTCTTCCTTGAATGGACCAATGTTTGTGAAAGTAGTGGATGCACTTGGGAAATACAAGGGTGCACAATATATGGGAGAGTTGTTCATCAAAGTTATTGAAAAGTGTAGGTGTGCAAATCATTACAGATAATGCACCTGTTTGCAAGGTTTCTGGCATGATTGTGGAAACTAAACATCCACGAGTATTTTGGACACCTTGCATTGTTCATTCTTTGACTTTAGCAATCAAATCCATTGCTTCAGATGTAAAATGGATGATTGGTGATCTTATTGATGATGCACACTATATCTACAATTTTGTACAAAACCACTCCAATGCCCTCACAAACTACAAGAGTACACAAATCTTTCATTAATGAAGGTTGCAAACACTCAATTTGCTTCCTCATTCATCATGCTTAAGAAATTGAGGAAGGTCAAAATTGTTCTTGGGGTCATGGTTATTTCAAAGTTTTGGTCTTTTTGGAGTAAGACAAATCACATTGCTTCAAAAAGGGTCGAAGACACAGTGTTAGATAATGGCTGGTGAGGGTAAATCTTACCATTAAGGTCATGGACCTAATCATTTCCTTGTTTTGATTTGCAGACACAGACCAACGCAACTTAGGAGATGTTTATGAGGGGTAGGATTCCATGATTGAGTTCATGATGACCATTATTGTACAAAATGAGTGCCCTGAGTATGGGATGTCAACAGACAACTTATTCACCACCATACAAGATATTCTTATCTCTAGGTAAGATAAAAATTACACACCTTTGCATTATTGGCTCATTCATTAATCCCAAGTTCCACAGTCATGAGTGGCTCAATGGTGGGCCCTCACGCAAATTCCCTCCTCTCATGGATGGAGCAATTTCATAGGGGATGAAGGCAGTTTGGAGAGACTTCACAAGGGAGGAAGGCAGCTTTTAGAAGGATATATCAAGATAGAGCAACCCTTGATGAGGTGGAGGAGGGCTTAGGAGAGTTTTCCATTGGCACTGGGAGATTTGAAGGTTATGATGTGCTCAGAGACAGGGGGATTAAAAAAACCTATGCTTGGTAGGCAACTCATGGGGCAACATGCCCAACTCACAGTAGTTTAGCCATGAAGGTCCTCTCTCAGGTTACTTCATCTTCTTATTGCAGGAAGAATTGGAGCACATATGGGAATCTATACAATCTGAACAAAAGCAATCTTGAGCAATCTAGGGCAAAGACAACGGTATTGTGCACACCAACCTTTACAAGCAAAGGGAGGAGTGGCTGCAGGGAAGGACAAAGATGTGGGATGTGTTTCCTGATAATATGGGTCTGGATAGCAGTGTTGAGTTGGCATTAGCCAACATGGATCTTAATGATCCAGTGCTAGAAGCAGCCACTTTTGGTGATGGCGATCATCTTGAGAGGTCATCCTTCACACCAGCAGATGCAGATCTTGGATTGGGCATAGAGGAAGAGGAGGATGAAGGAGAGAGCAGTGGCAGTGGTGTTGATTTTGTTGATTCTGAACATGGAGGACTATTGACAGATGAGATTCTTCCATCTATGATCTACCCTATTTTGTATTTTCCAGTGGCATTCCCACATGATACATCTACCATCTATGTAATACATTTTGATTTTGATAATTTAATGAGAAATCTGCAGATTATGGTCCTAACTTCTTAATTCTAAATTCTAATCTTTTAATTTATGAGTTTATCAGTTATGACATATGCATTGTGGATCATGATTTATGAATGTGTAATGTGTATTGAATATTTGCAAATATTCTATAGTTTCTAAAAAAAGGGATCTGTATGTCTATATTTTCATTTTTGTATTATATATATATATATTACAGATTTCCCTAATTTCTTGATGTACTTCAACCTACTTATGATTAGCTTACTAAAGAACTTTAACTAAACACTCCACTTTCTCCTTTCAATATATTCCACAAGAAGTACTTTGGTCTAATTAATCTGCACAAAGTAGCCCTATAATTTTGATGTTGCAACTCCTGAGGAGCAAATATATAATTGACAACACTATATTTGCAGACTGGCATACAAGGTCAATTGCAACTTGGTGATAATTTTGTGCCACCTTCTTATGCATGCTGATGAAAACAGGTATCAGAAATTTGGATGGTCTCCTGACATGCAGAACAAAGATCACATGGGATAGTTTTCAATTTTCCAACTCCTAACTACATATCTGAGATTCTTCAACCCTGACATTTGCAATTGGCATAGAAAGAACACTCACAGTGGTTTCAGCAAATTGCAACGCCTTCTCGTAACTACTCTTGGAAATTGAGCTTGATATTAATTAAAAGTGGCCCCTGATATGCAATACCAAAATCTTATACCCATTATACATCTAAATTCATTCTTCATGAAGCTGATCTAAACTCTTGCACAATTCATGAAACTATTCCTATAGCTCTCAAACTTTACTGTTAAGTCTTTATGAATCCATTTATTTATACAATAGTCACTTAGTCCTACTCTGCACATGAAACACCCCGGTTTTGACCCCGTTGCATTAATGTATATGATGTAAATATTATATCGAATCATGACAAGGAGCTCAAGGCCAAGGCCCTGTCATTGATTAATGTTTGGTATATAGGCGATCATGGTTGATGCCTATGGTTTATGTGCTAAGTCAAGCACGTTTTCAAACATCATGTAAATATGCAAATTAATGAAAAACCCACAGCCAGCTATGTCAATGCAACGAATAATGAGATGGGGGCATGATTTTCCTAAGGATAAGGGGGTGGGAATGTTAATCTTGAGCCAGTTTGGGGTAAAGCCATGTGCCATGGGGAGAACCCATCAGAAGGGCCAACTACCCTCTTTCTTGTCTTCTCTTCCCAACCATTTATTCTGCCAGAAGGTGGTTGAGGTAGTTATTGCTTGGAAGGGGAAGAGTATGGGCAAATTCGAATTGGGCAGAGCACCCAGTTTTGGAATGTTGTGTTTTGCTTGCATGGACAAGAAAACAACAGAACCGCATGCCAATTTTGACCCACGCGTTCACGTTTTGGGATTTACTCTCACGATTTGAGAGCGGGGGGACGTTCTGGTTCATTATCATTCATTCATTATTCATCACCATCTTCGTTTTTCCAGGAGAGTGACATTGTGGTAGCAACAGAGCTCTTCTTGTGTGTGTATCCTTCGCATTCTGCGAGTGTTTAGTGACATTGGGGAAGCGGCGGAGCTCTTCCTGTGAGTATCCTTCGCGTTCTGCGAGTGTTTAGTGACATTGGGGAAGCAGCAAAGCTCTTCCTGTGTGTATCCTTCGCGTTCTGCGAGTGTTTTTCCCATGGAAAAACTGTGATTGCTATGTTGCAGCGTTGTCTTAAACTACAGTGTGTATGAGACCCTGTTACTCATGTTCCAGAGTAAAGCCGGTGTTGTGGAGTCTCCCTGTGGTTGTTGTGTTGTGCACCTTGGTTCGGGTCTGAGCTATGTATAGGACTTAGGAATGGGAGAGACGTAGAACGTGCTTGATAAACCTTGTGTGGAACCTCACGATAAGACAAGAGTGGCTGGTAAACCTACTATGCACATCCTGAAGAGCACTGGAAGGGAAGGTGTAGCCCGAGGGACTGTGGAGCAGAGAAGGGGACACTTCCTTGTTTTGGGTGTGTAGGCAGTGGGGAAGCCAGGCCAGATGGGTCTTGTGAAGGTGTTCTTAGCTCTGTAGATGAGCTCACTAGCTTAGCAGTTCTTCCTGCCCATTGCCTTGGAAGCCTGATAAACCCAACGGGAAAGATGGCTTGGTTGGTAGCCTGATAAACCCATCTGTTGGCTTGGTTGTGTCTTGTTGTGTTCGACCTGGTGGGTAACCTTTGGATGGACAGTCTGATAAACCCAACTGCGAATGCTGGCTTGGCTAGTTAGCCTGATAAACCCAGCAATGAGATGGCTTGACTGTGTACAGTCTGATAAACCCATCTGTTGGCTTGACTGGTCCTTAAATGTGAATGTTGGCTTGACTATGTTCAGTCTGTGATACCCAAATGTGAGATGGCTTGGCTAAGTGGCCTGTGAAACCCATGTGTTAGAGTGTGTTACCCTGCAGCCTGATAAACCCAACTGTGTTGGCTTGCCTGAGTGTTATTGCACCTTGGCTATGTATGAGTTTGCTGGTGTACCCTTATTCCTTGAGGAAATCATGCCCAGCTCGAGGGTGGTTGTGTCGCTGAGAGATTGATGAGCGCACTAGCCTATGGTTGGGTGGAACGTTGCAGCAACATAGCTGGTTGCGGGACAAGTTATGTGCAAGATAAGCGTTCTTGTCTATGTTATTCTCTGCAACTATATTTCTTGCATTGTAAATTGCTTGATGGAATGTGATGAACATGTTGCTGTGTTGAATTGATGCATTGTTCCTTTGAATAACTGTAATTCTAGGCATCTATGTATGTTTTTCCCTCAATGCATTTTGAACTAAGTTGCAGGGTAGATTAGCCAGATCGGTAATGGCATGAATGATCAGATCGATCCAAGACTTCAGTTAGAAAGTTGAGTTTTTGCTAGAAATCTCCATTTACGCAGTCTGCGAGATGCGGAATGATGGTTCGCAAAATGTGGTTTCCGCAATTTTCCCTTCCGCAACTTGCGAGATGCGGGATGCGGGATGAGAAATCGCGGTGTCGCAATTTCCAAATTCCCAATCCTGCAAGTCTAAGTTTCCGCACCATCGATCTTCGCGAGATGATTGTCCCTATGCGGGATGCGGGTTGTGGGAAGTGAGATGGCAATTTTCGTAACTTTCCGATCCCGCAACTCGGGCTTTCCGCACTGTTGATTTTTGCGGGTGGATTCAAAACCATCGATTTGGTTCCAGTCTGCGAGACCGTTTGGAATCGTTGATTTCCGTCGCGTTTTCTCTCCGTCGTTTGATATCGTCTGAGATCTTTCCCTATAGATCGTCGAACTGATCTATGGAAGACGGGAGGGAGCGTGGCAGTGTTGGAAATGTTGAGAAGTGGTTCGCAACCATGCCCTATGTTTCAATGAACAGCAAAGGTTCTCGATGAAATTTTTACTTCCGCATGATAATGGGGTATGGGTACGTGACAGCACAGAATGTTTTAGTGATTATACTCGTGCTAAATCATCTACAATAAATCTGAATATCATATAGTTGTTCTAATAAACCATCCCCCCGACTATATTTTGGCACTTGCCATAAAAGCACTTTGACACCCACATCTCACTTGTAAGGAAAGACTAAAGTTGATTCAAAATAGTTATGATAGCCTTATTCCCCTGACCATTCTTATTTTCTGATCAAAGCACACTTGTCAAATACGGTCAACCAGCTAATTTGAACAAAATAGACAGATTTTCTATTTCATCCTACCAGATGCACATCGGCTCAATCACTTTCTTCAGGGCAACAAAGACATGAAATTCCTGGGAATTCCAACATCCACTCAGATTTCAATGCCACTGTTGATTTAACAAATTGATAGGGAGGACCAAAAAGAGTTGAAAAAATATAAGATTGGAATAATACAAGCACAATGGCAGTAAGTTTGATAATTACCAGGGACCTTTAGAAGATAAAAACATACTTAAAAAGAATAAGCAGCATATTTCATTCAAGAGGGAACTGACTAATCAAGAGAATCCTCAGTTCCATACAAAATGTGGACAACTCGGACAAAGTGAGATAGCTCCAATTGAATCAAACTCATTCTTATTGACTAAAATCTGCTAATTCTATTTTCATATGATCATACTATATTAGTTAATAATCTAAATCACAATACCAGTTGTATGCGACCTTTCACTGGGATTCGAAAACGACTCTTGGCAGCTCGGGAGTCCTCGTAGCTGGCATTTTTCTTGGCTCTGCTCCCTCTGGACTTGGTTTGAGGTAAATTCCCCGCAAGATCCACAGATGCATAGTAAAGTAAGGAGCTGTCTCCATCCACACAAGTCACAGAAAATGGAAGCTTTCGTGATGGTGGAGAAAAACTTCCTCCGGTCACACTCAACACTGCAAGAAATCCATCTATCCTCTGCACAATAGCAAAAGCAATTCAGCCAAAATTAGTTTATGTAATAGATGGAAAGTTCATTGATCTTACAAGCACAAAAAAAAACATTTTTTCCAAATCAGACCCTAAAGCTTTGAGGATGTTGAAAACCAGCAACTTCAGCTGCTTGACCTTAGAAGCCCAAAACAAGTCAAGCCCAATATGAACAACTGACTGAGATTCATCATGCATGCATTAATGCAAGATAAGTGAACCTACTTCATAAAGCAATATACTAATGATGAGTTAATATCAATATTCCATATCTCATAAAGAAAGTTGCCTTGTAACAATATAAAGAGTGATTTCTGCAATGCTTGTAAACAAATAATCATGGAAATGTGTCAGTCTACCAGAAGATTGCTCCATTCACCTCTACAAAGATGAGGCAAGATAGTAAAAATCTATCAAATACCAGTGAATCATCAACAACTGTTGGACTAATGGACAAAGTGCGCCATTTTGTAACACTTCATAAAATATGGAACAGCCTAGAATATCTGGTTCAGAAAAAAATAACCAACCTGACTGGCTTTGCCTGATGAAAACCTGCCTGAGAGAAGAGATTCTTCAAATGATCCAACAAGAGATCTTCTAGTTGGCAATCCACTTAAGCTTCTTGGTAACTTGATCCCAGTCTGGGGTGCAGAGGTAGATTCGCAACCCCATTGCAAACCAACACCCATGGTCTTGTAAGGCGTAGTTGGAGCAAAGTCTTTGTAAAAATTTCCAAAATGAAAATCCTGAAATGCCTTCCTTGTAATTCCAATTTCATCGTCCAGGACAGATGGATTATTTGACTGACATTCTTTGTGTATAATATTTACATGTGTGGGACTTGGAGAACAAACATCTACCACAGCTTCTCTACTTTGAGCCACACCAAGACAGTTTTCTCTCATTCTATCAGCCCACCTTGGTCCAAGAGGAGACAATGAGAGAAGAGGTGGGGACTTGGAACATTTAGTAATTGATGTTCTTCTGCCAGTAGATTTCTCATATAGTTCATTGTGTAACTGCTTCTGATCAGCACCCAAATAGCAGTGATCACTGACAAGGGCATTAGCACCATTAAGCAAAGGGCCATCGGTTTGAATGACAGAGCAGTCTACACTGCAATCTCTACTAGAATGGTGTTCACACATATGATACCTAGGTATAGGCAATGGCATGCTACGAGAGGAACTAGCACAATTTGCCTTCTTATAGTCATGCCCACCAGACTTAGAATACTCCTCCTTTGTTTCACTAGCCTCCTTTTCAAATAGCCCTAATGAACCTTTTATCTCATTGTCAACATACCGGCTAAGCATGCCACCATGACCAGAAGAAAGCATGTCACTAAGAGGGGACAATGTTCTTTTCCTAATCTGTGGTGCATGGGAATGGGAATTATCTTCAAATGTTCGAACTGGGGTATAAATTTGTAGGCCTTCAGAAGCAATATTATTCGGATCATTGTGGACCAAATCAGTTGATGACCTGAAGCCCACCACTCTTGAAGCTGGATTGATAACTCCTTGACCACCTTTTAAGCTAAATTGGCTTTGCTTTTCATCAAGTCCAACTCTCCTTCCATGTGTAGTAGCAGAAACATCAACAGCAATTTTTGAAGAGAAAGAAGAATGTGAGAATTTGGAAAACTCAAAAACATTTTTCCTTCCAGAATCTTCATCACCCATACAGGCCATGCCTCTAGTGCATCCAGATGCATGGCTTCCTGTATTTGCATTGCCACCATCATCACTTTCCATTGTCGGTGGTTCACCATAATCACAGCTGCTTATTCGAACAAATTGTGGTGAAGATCCCAGGGAACTATTTGACTGCATTGTAACCTCATCAGCCACACCGGATCGTGGCAACCCCATTGTTGCTTAATGTATTTAAATACTTGTTAGAAATTTGAGAATGGGGATTTCCTTATCTACAAGTTAAAAAAACTGTTACTGCACTAATCAGATGCCATACTTGTTTGCTCAGAAATAAGCCCAAATAAGGTTCTTCCTTGATTCCACCGGAGATGGAATATTAAATAATATTAACACCAAGGAAAGAATGGGAAGTGTTGTCCACCCGCATTAAGCAAACACTTTGTTTCCACAGCACATCATCCCCTTCAGCCAATATCCATACGCACAGAAAATGCTTTATGTACAGCACATCTCCACAAATGCTACAAATAGTATTGCATATCCATTGTGACAGAATTCCTTGCCCAGATGCATTCCCTAGCATAGCTCCCATTGACAAAATAAAACATGGCCAAATCCAACCTCGTGGATATGAACATTCTACTAAAATCAAGTGTATACCAAAAGCCACGGGCCCGAGACTGATACATGACTACTGAGCAGGTGTGGATGGTTCTGGATAGAATCTAGATCAACACAGATCCAAATAGAGGAATCAGCAAGGAAACAATGCTCCAAAATGGTAGAAAACAAGAAATTTCCAATAATAATATTCTCTAAGGTAATATAAATATGATCAAAGGATAGCTAACAAGACTTCTTTTCTAAAATTATTTGTGTACTCTGTTATAGTTTTCGCACCGAAAAACAGACTTTGTTTCAACTTTAGCTTCATCTCTAATTCATAAGGTTCCTAATGTGGTTTTAGAAGGGCACAGGAATCCAAACTACAATGTAATCAGTATTCTGTTAATATAAATTTATCTGTTTACAAGCCAAAAAATAGGTAGAATTAGTATCAGACTTCCAAACTCAAAGCTAAAATAACATTGCCTCTTCAATGCAAAGAAAAGCTACCAACTATTCTACCTCGATTAAGATGAGTTCTACATGAAAAGAGGAGAAATATCGTACGGCAAAAAGAACAATACAAATCCCCAGTCACCTACACTACTTGTTGTCAAAGAATCCCTTACCACACAAAAACGAATCATACATTCTTCTCCACACAAACTAAATGATGAGAATCGAACCGGAGCAGAATCAAGAAAACCTTCGGCCTTTCTTTGGCTCAAAGGATCCTGACCGGCATTCGCTACGTAGTTCTTTAATTAAAGACACCAAACCAACTATCTACAAACTCTTTATCTACCGACGCAAACAATGGCGCCAAGAGCACACATACAGAACAACTTGAAGCCAGATATATACGCAAGCGATTATCATAATATCGATTACAAACGATCCGTCAATTAAAATTAGAAAAAGATTCATATCAAATCCTCTTATTTCATATAAAAACTCACAAAATCTATGGATATATTCATCCTTTAAAGGCAAAGCAACCGGCCTCGAAATAAACAAAAATCGGCACAGAAATAGCAAAACTTTAAACTCCGGCACACAAAGAAGATGCCTGGGCACAAAAGCCTGCCAATCCTCCATTGCTGGGGTCTAAAAACAGAGCATTTAATTGAGATCGCCATGGATTCTCACCTGCTACCAGGAATCGAAGCCGTTCACAGAAAAAAATAAAATAAGGTCAGTCGGACGATTTCCTTGGTCTTTTTGGACGGAAAGAGATTCTTTAATCTGCGAAATTTTCAGAGAATTGAAAGCTCACAAGGCACGGGTGGCGGCCATGGCCAGGGCTTCAAGGTGCCAAGGGTCGATCATCCATCAATGGCTTCAAACCCTCTGGTAATAATAATTAATATTTTTGGCTTCACAGAAACAGAATAGAGTGGAATGGCTCTTATGGCCTTACAAGATACAATGTCATCGTGTTAATAATTCGTGTTGGTGTTACACAATGTTTCATCCTGTCGTGCCTGCGTACACATGCGTCCATTTTCTTTTTTTCCCGTAAATTTAAATTTCGTATTCATTTTCTCGTATACGTATGGGCGAAGAAACATATACGGATACGAATCTGGTTATTTTTAAAGTAGTGTGGAACAAGTTTTTTAAGGTGTCGAAAAGTGTTAGGTTTTGTTTTGCTTTGGTTTTATATATATATATAATTAATCATTAAATTAATTTTATTTTTTAATTGACTGATGTGTTAGAGAGTTTTTTCAATAGTACCATCTCAATCTTCTAGAAGTATTTTGTTAGTGGAGTTAGACCACATACATGTGTCAGTAGAGTTTTTTCATCTTACCATTTCAATCTTCTAGAAGTTTTTTATTAGTGGAGTTAGACTACATTAAGTAAATATGTGTTATGGGAGAGATTTGAACCTTAAATAAATATATTGTTTTTATCACATGTACAAAACTTTGTTAATGTGTTTAGACTTTATTTTTATATTTTATTTTGTACTTAATAGATGTTTTTATATTGGAGTAAGTTAAGTTTTTTATTGGATTAAGTTAAATTCTAGATAATTTGCATTTTTTTTAGTGGTTTTTGTTAGAATTTGATGATGAAGAAATCACTGAAATTGCATTTGGGTTACTGGAATTGATATTTTGACTATGGGAATGGATTTAGCTACCTTGATTACCCTATAGGGCACATTGATTATGCAATTCCAACAACCCAAATCAACCATTTCAACAATTTTAGCTAGAATTTGGCCCAAAAACCGTCGAAAACTAGGTGCAAATCGTCTATAGTTTAGCTTACACCGTTTTGATTATTCTAGAAAAATCATTTTACGTTTTGTGATCAATCAGACACAATATACTTATTTTTTCAAACTAGGCTAGGATTAGCCCTAGTGTTGGATGGAAAAACGGACTGCCCATAAGTAGGATGCTGCCATCAAGAAAAATCAAACACAATATACATAACTAGACATATTTGATCTGAAGGAAATAGATTCAGAGTTAGAAAAATGGTGTGCTTTCCTTGTGATGTATGATAACAACCGTGACCATAACTAATGCCACTAACAAGGCCTAAAAAGTATAAAGGGGGATTTGGATTAGACATCAAGGTCAAGGTTGCAATGCAATTGTGAAAATAGCATCTCTTCTCTTAGATAGGGTGAGAAGATGGTAGAAATAAGTTCACACACAAAAAAATTGCAACAAATCATGAGAATGTTAACACCAATTTTTAATATCTAGAGTCAATGCAATTTGATAGTCTTCCAAGCGAGTTAATCCAATTAATCCAAACCGTGGAGGCCTATCAATCAGAGAACAATGTTTCATCTTTGATGTAATAACAAGTCACATTGAAACAAGGTTCAAACAAACTCAAAAGAATGAATAACATATCAGATTACAAGATCCATCCACTTGTTCTCATGTTCTTATAATCTAGTGACTTGTCCTCTTGGCATAACAACACTTTGAGAGACTCTCCTTAGCTAAACATCGAAAGAAAAATTGACCCATTAGCAAATGATTGGTTTCAAAACACAATGGAAACAACATGATGAGGACATCGACAGGGCATGTCTCCTTTTTCAGCGGCTGACTTTTCAGCACCTCTACAGAGAATGTAACTCAGTTGCTGACACTCTCTCCAAGAAGGGACTCCTCTTGTCAGAAGGTTTCATGGATTTATGGGAGCTTTTTGATGGCTCTATGGTTTTATTGGGCTGACATAGAAAGTAACTCTATATTGACAGATTTATGTTGTATCGATTTCGGTTCATAGTTATCGACATTTTTTTGCTGATCTTTTTTTACAAATTGTAAGACCAAGAGGTCTAATGAACAACATGGTTTTATTATTATAAGGTTGTGATATTTTTCTTTGGAAAAAAAACAACATGAGAGGAATACGTTTACATTTTTCAAGCATGTTATAGTTAGAACTACAAAGAAGTTTTGTTGAAAGAACCAAATTTACTATTAGATGTCAACATTCAACAACATAACAACCACTATTAATATGCAGTCCAAAACCTCGAAAGAAAAAAAAATTATCCTAAAATCCATTTACAATGTTGTTCATCACAATCTTATTATAACAAAATTCATGAATGCAAACCACTCTCTCCAACAAACGATGCAGTAAACTTTTATGTTATATCTACAACACATTAAAATTTCATGGTATTCCTATGTTTCAATGTATATCACACAAATAGAAGTATGTCTCATTTTTTTAAATATGACAAACTTATCATAACTTAGTTGTCAAACTAGCAATGAGGACAACCATCAATGGTTATTACCCACAAATGTGAGTTGACTCATCATCGTTATTAAAGAAAAATCATACCAGCTGAAATAACATGATAGTGGTCCATGAGGAGGCAGACTTTCACTCCTGCCATACACCTCTAGGTATTGGGTCGCTAACTTATTTCCTTATATACGAAAAAAACAAGCTTTTAACTAATCAAAAACAATGTTGAGTCTTCCTCAGCAACCAAATTAGATCGCGTTCTTATATACAACTCATATTTGATTTTTAGGCCTACTTTATTTTTTTAATTATATAAAAATTATTTAACACAGCTTTTTTATATTAGAACCATGAAGCACATAAGTTCGATTTAAGATTTTAATGTAAAATAAATTTTATTTATTTAAAAATATTAATATATTTTATACGAGAACACAAAGATGTGAACACATGATTATTTGATTGTGTCGTCTCTTTGACTTGGGCAATTTGATTATATACATTTATGTCGATGTCATGATTATACATAGTGGACAAGTTGCTTCTTATGTAGGTTTGTCTTAAATCTAATTTGAGTTTTAATTCAAAGATTCCCTAATTTGTCCATTTCTTTCTCTATTTTGTCCATTTCTCACTTAAGTCTTTTTAGTTCATGTAGGTGGTGGTTCACAAATAAATAAAAAGGTCACATCACATGTATTTTGTTAAATTTTTATTTTAAAAATTTTAGTTTATTTTCTAGGAAAAAATTGTAGTATATTAGTCAATATAACGCAATTTACATAGAATCGATAATATTATAGTAAAAACCATAGATTCGATAATATATAGTAAAAACCATTTTAGTAGGTATATAATAAAGAGGCACCAAAATTTAACTTTTGTCATCCACAACATATATTGGATATTGATGATTACATTTCATCCAAACACTCATATAAAAAGACAAAACAAATGTAACATCTACAAAGAGATAGCTATATACCACTCTAAATAGATTTAGATCTTAAAAAGAGTAGAGAGGATCTTAAAAAGGGTATAAACTAAAATTAATCATATATGGTGCTTTATGTATCCACACATCAATGTAAATGGTTAGGCTTTTAAATGCAAAACTTATGTCATTTTAATGTAACAATATTTTTTTTTTTTTAATTTCGCTAAATTATATGGTGTTAATGGTTTAATATTTTGTTGATGGAAATTGACCATTCATAATAATAACAATCTATTTGTAAGGTCATAGCCAAGCCAAGCATCAATTTGGTATATGAGACCTCTTTGTTTGTGGGACAAGGGACTCTTCTTTGCATAACGATGTAACTACTAAAGTTTATAGAGATGTACATACCCTACCCCCTTCGATTTTGAACCTGTAACCTACTAAGAGGAAACACATGTTCTTAACCGTTAAGCTCACTTAAGTTACACACTGTGTAATGTATTCAATATAAACACGTTGTGATAGTATAATTAATAATGAATGTGTGTGTGTGTGTGTGTGAGTGTGAGAGTGAGTGAGAGAGAGAGAGAGAGAGAGACAAATAAAAACAAACACCTCAAAGGGCAGAGCATGATTGAATGGGTCAGATCTCCGAGAAAAAACCACAAGGGGGTTTCTCTATTCTGGAAAACTATAAATCATGTTTTTGCTATGATTAGTGATCTATTAGCTTGGAAAATGGGAAATGGTTGTTCAGCATTGATCGATAGGGATATCTTAATGGGGTGCGGCTCGAGGTCCTTGTTATCCAAAAGTATGATCATTCACCTCAATCAGAGGGGTGTGGTTACTCTAAGGGATGCAGTTGGCAATCTTGGTTCTCTAAGAGCTATGTAAGTCTAGAAATCAACAGAGCGTCTTGAATTGTCAAAGAAAGATGTCTGAAGAATGGGATGAGTGGGTAAGTGAAATACATAAGGGATTCATATGTTTGAACGAGGAAAAAGATAGTTTGATTTGGAGGGGGAACAAGGTTGGAGGTTCCTATTTAGTGAATCTAGCATATAAACTATTATGGCCTGGGAAGGAAGCAAATAAAAAATGGTGGTGGATAGTGTTATGGGAAGTTTTGGCTCCAGGGAAAAGTAAAATATTCATGTGGCTTATTCTTAAGGACATAGTCCCTACTTGGGATAGCTCGAGAAAGTGAGGTTTTGATGGTCTGAGAATTTGTTGCTTATGTTTGCAGGACGAGGAATCTATTTGATACCTTTTTTATGAGTGTTCCTATTCAATTCAGGTTTGGAATTTTTTGGGAGAGATGCAACAAACGAAGTTGTTTTGGGAAGAAGGTGGTTTTGAAGAAAATTTGAAGCTATGGTTCAAGAAGCATGAAGTTAATTATGTGAGATGCATTCCGCTGCTGACAGTATGGTCAATATGGATAGCTAGGAGTGATTTGGCTTTTGAGAGTAGGTTTATCCCAGGCTTTGTAACAGTTGGAAAGGTAGCAGCCCTTTTTAGCTCGTTTAAAGAAAAAGATAAGAGTCCCAAAACTTATAACTTTGAATGGCTTAGGGAGCAGAGGTTTTGTTTATGGATTTTTTGAGGAGGGAGTTTGTGGGTTGGGTGGATATATATTATGTTTAGTGAATAGGACTGTTTGTTTTATGGCAAATAGCGGTCAAGGTTTTGACAACATAGTGGAAGGTCCAGCTCTAAGAGAGTTGTTGAAGCTTGCTTTAGATGAAATCATTACTCATATCCTAGTGCATGGTGACTCTAAGATATGATAGATTTTATGAATGGCAGGAATATCCTCCACAACATGAACCTTCAAGGCATTGGTAATAGTTTAAAGAAATTGGTTGGGGATTTCAATTCATTTCTAATTGTGCACGAGCAAAATACTAAAGCCAACGCCTTATCAAAGAAAGGGAGAACCACACGATCTATTAATTTTCTTATAGCTTATAATGGGATATCTCATGAAAAAAATGGAAAGAGGGACTACTAAGTCGCAAATATTGTAATTTTTTTTGTGTGTTTATTAGCTATAAATAGTGAACAAATTTTTGAGAAAGCATGGCAGTTTGGAAAAATATAAAAAATGCAAAGAGAATGATCTGAATATTGAAAAAATAATAACATTTAAAGCAACGCTCTGAATTTTGTGCTACAAGCACTTAAAGAATGTATGAATTTTTCAATATAAAAAATGAAATATTTTTTTTTCATATATATATATATATGTGTATATGTGTCTGAATTTATATAATAATAGCATTATTGTATAGTAGATAATGTTTACCATTTATAAAATTCATTTCCAAAAATTAAAAATAATTTCATCAATTATTTGCTTTTCCATTACTTTTAATATAAATGTAATATTTTCAAAATAACACGTTATTAAGTAACAAAAAAACAAACAATAAATGCATTAGTGGCTTTCAAAGGTTCAACATATCTAATCATAAGCACTTATTGAGTCCTTTTTCTACAAAACATTTTAATTTAATCAACCAAGCCTCTAATAAATGCATTAGTGGCTTTCAAAGGTTCAACATATCTAATCACAAACACTTATGGAGTCCTTTTTCTATAAAACATTTTAATTTAATCAACCAAGCCTCTAAAAAACAATAAATGCATTAGTGGCTTTGAACATATCTAATCACAAGCACTTATTGAATTTTTTTTTCCTATACAACATTTTAATTTGATAATTTAATTTGATAAACCAAGAGGCATGTTTAATTACAAACTTCAAATAATGGTCTACACATATTGACCGTGAGTTCCATTACAACATAGAGAATCATCATTTATGAAACTTGAGCCCGAATTATTCCTCTCCTAAGCTAGTTTCACTGCTAATTAGAGAAGATCTACTTTTGTTGAATAATCTTTAGCATAAAAAAAAGTTTTTTATTTATTTTTAAATATAAGAGAATCAATAATTAGTTGAGACCTTGGTTCAAATTTGATTGCCCACTATAAACCTTGGGTTAGTGTTAACTATCCCCAAGCCAACACCTACTAGGAAACTTATGATTTTGTAAGGGCCAAGATGTCCAAAGACACATCTAAGATGGGGTCCCACTCAAGGGGAGTGCCTACCCTTCTAACCTCATTACAATGGGCTAATGTCTATTTGGGGATTTGAACATGGTAGGAAGAGTGGAACTTACCTCCTCACCGTTTAAGTTATTGCCCCTTGACGAAATTTGTATCATAGTTGTAACATTTAGTGTTTAGCCTTAAGGAAGACAAGAGGGTGGGATTTGATCCACTTATTTGTGCACGAAGAGTGCAACCCAAGCCTCACATGTTTTACCACTACCTTCAGGAGTCCTATGGCAACATTAGGGGTTGGATACCCTCATGGGAATTGAACCTTGGTCACTAGTGAAAAACTCATCATTCCTCATCAATGGATTGAACCCCTTTGGGAAAAACCTTGTTATTTACCAAACATAGATTCATAATAACTTTGGATCGCAAGAGAGAAATGGATTGAACCCCTTTGGGCAAAACCTTGTTATTTACCAAACATAGATTCATAATAACTTTGGATCGAGAGAGAGAGAGAGAGAGAGAGAGAGAGAGAGAGAGAGAGAGAGAGAGGGAGGGAGAGGGAGAGGGAGAGGGAGAGAGCGAGGGGGAGAGGGA
>LPNX010175685.1:164109-266138 GCA_001517045.1 Pseudotsuga menziesii | reverse complement strand
CACAGGGAGATATGTCGAAAATACGAACACAAAAAGTAGTTTTTTTCTTTCTTCCTCCAAAATTAATCAATATTATTTTATTATTTTAACTATTATTTTTCTTAGGAGGCCCATTTTAGACCCCAAAATTCCTCTAATGGTAATAGTCCAAAACAGAAGCTGCTGGAGGAGAGTAAGTGACAGAGATGGAATTTGCTAATTCAGTGAACCTGTTGTTGAATTCGTCCATTGTTTCAATTTCGGACTTCTTTATGCTGGTCAAAGCCGCTACTAGATGTCTAGGCTCCTTTCTGCTGCCAAACTTTCCAAGGAAAGCAGCCTTGAAGTCTGCTAAGGTGGCGAAAGAATTGTCCGGCAAATTATCGTACCAGTTGCCAGCCTTGCCATCCAAAGACAAGGCAAACAAGGTCATGTAAACATCTTCATGCCTATCAGTACCCCTGACATGGGCACCACAGTGTCTGGTGAAATTCCTGATATGCTGCTCAGCAGAGAGGGAGGCATCAGTGCCATTATATGTCGTAAGCTTGTCGATAGCCTTGTCAGGGATATCATGAGGATGACCTGCTATCTGAGCAAAGTTAAGTTGAGTAAAAAACTCACCCATTGGATTAAGGAAACAGTTATTATTTTGCAAATTTTTTAAGTTTTCTGGAAATAAAAGATGGATGTCTGAAACAGACTCAGATCCAAGTTATGCAAGGATCCTGCAAGAAGATAGTTTGTTTAATCTCCTCCTTAAGACCTTTTCGGAGTCAGGGATGAAATCGACCAAACCTACATAGTTTCTTCTAATAGAATACCTTGAGGTGTTAATTGACAGTGGAGTCGCCAGGTGGACTTAAGTCTAATTTCTGAGAGTGATTGGACTAAAAATCTACCAAAACGGATAAAAGGTAAAAAACTAAAAGAAACAAAGGTCGTCCAGGAACAAAAAGATTTGTCCCCGGCAACGGCGCCAAAAGATGTTGTCGGCCGATTGCACACCAGCAGCAGAAATCTAATGAAAGTTGTCTCCTCACTTGAGAAAGTGGGAGAGGTGTGAACTTGGGGGCAAGCACAGAGCTAAGTACTGTCACCTACTCCTAGCTCCTCCGTTTAGGCTAACTCCTAACGAAGCCAAGGGGGGTAATCCCTAACAAAGAGTTTTCTATGGCTCAATGTTTAAGTTAATTTTTAGATGTTTCGGATGTGGATGGGTGTTGTTTAGGAGTTATTTGTGATTTAAGATGATTAATGTGATGAATTGAACACAAGACAAAGCAATCCACGTTGCTATCACCGGAATTGAAAGATAGACAAATATTTAAGAACTTCACGAAATAGATAAAGCATTCACAGATATGATTTATAATCAAACATTCGATGGACAAATGGCCCAGATTATCAACAATGCGCAAAAGATAGGACCATTCCCCATGGAGTCAACTTATCAGAGATGCTTCAAGTGTAAATATGATGTGAATCCCAAAAGATGCCAGTGAATATTAGGTTTTGCAAGTGCTCTTGGTAAGTTTTAAGAGTTTTTACTTGTGATCTTCACTTATGGTAGCTGGATATCATAACCGGTAATACCTTCAGTGGCTCTGTTCGAAGACGTGACGGACCTGTCTAGAGTCAAAGGTAAGTGTTCAATAACTTAACTACCAGTGCCCAGATTAGGTAGCCCGACGCCCACACTTGGAATTTTCCCACATGCCTCGGTATTTATCGAACAACGCCGATGCATTGGTTATGGGGAAAAGTTTTAGTTAAGTTTCTCTTGTGGGGTTTAGAGATCCAACGCCGTTTCTGGGTATTCCGATCTAAGATCGGTCAGAGCATACTCCGGCAAGGAGGGAGGGGTTAATTAATTAAAGGGGTGTGAGTTGCGAATTTTATTAAGTTAATTAAATAAAACTCTCCGACAGAGAGCGCTCTTGACCTCGTCTTATGACCGTGGTTCAAGAGACTTAGATAATCTATATGAAGCTAATGCAGGGATTATGCAAATATAAAATGCTCTCCAATAGAGAGTGCTCTTGACTTGTGTTTTTGCTAGTTCAAAAGTCTTACTTATAGATTATTAATTGATTAAACAAGCACAAGATGATATTAGTTGCTTAAACTCTCCGAGAGAGAGCACTCTTGATCCACCTTATGGTGAGATTCAAGAGATTTAAGTAGTTGATTAACTTAGAAAGATAAACAATTGAACTGAGTAATCAATCTTAGAAATGATGAATTAACAATTAGTGGTCTAAGCATGAGATGTAATGAATGATGAAAACTAGCACTAATCAAAGCATACACACAACACAAGCCTCCCCAAATGGGGGAGGATGAGAGTGGGGACTTAAAAACCCCACTTAAACACAAGACTTTTTATTAAACTTTATACAATGTGCCTTCAGGATTTTGATTCTTGAAAGGACTTTTCAAATAAAGGCAAAGTAACTCTACAAATATTATAACCTGTAAAAATGAGAGTGCCTTTTATTTTTTACTTTTGAGATCTTTCCAAAAACCTGTGAAAAGAGAAAAGGGAAGAAGTTTGAAGAGAGTAAAAAGGAGCAAAGGAAAGAGGGCTGAAACAAAAGAAGATGAGAGAAGGAAGGCAAACAAACTAAGCAAGAATCAAAACCAAAGAAAAGGGAGAATAGTGCAGCCAACTAAGAAGCTAAGGGATGAACAAAATTGAAGAAAACGGGGCAGCGAAAGAGGAAATAAGTGGCTGTCATAAAAAAAGAAAAACATGACAGCGAACAAAAAGTAAAAGAAAAGGCCAAAAACAAGGTTAAAGGAAGCCCAAAAACTAGGGCAAAAAGAGACAAAAAAGGGAAGAAAGCTAGGGCACACTAGGGCTGTCCAAAAAAGAGAAAAAGGGATAGTAAAAAGAGTACTAAAAGGCAGTGATGAAGAAGAGGTAAAAGAGACAAAGCAAAGTGGCCGGTAGAAAAGGGATTAAGAAGAGGAACAATGGAGGGTTTTTTGCAGCTTAATTCCTTAAGTTTTTGCCAACTTTTTCGCTTAACCTGTCACAAAAAGTAAGAAACCAATGAGCTTATTTCCTGCAAAATGGTGGATTAGGCAATATACTACACTAAGAAATTACAATTTTAATACTTGCATAAGATGAGACATTGATACTACTACAAGTATTAACCAAACTAGATCTAAAATTTTGTAAGGTAAGCTCTTTAACAAAGGAAATTTTAGATCTATAATAACAAGAGATATAAGGATGAAACTTAATACTTGGATCTACTTGTTATTAAACATAGCATCAAAGTAACCGGAAAGTAAAATTTGTTTTTAAGGGTGGATCTAAGAGATGGAACCACTTGGATCTTTGAATCTCTGAAAGCGCCCTGGATCTCAATCAGTATGCGGCTGCTAGATACTTGTGCTTGATTCCGAGAAAGGTAGATGCAACTTAGCTCATCCTTGTACTTAGTGCAATGGGGTGATCTGCAATCAAACAACTTGCATGCTTGCCAAAACACGGGATTAGAACATGTACTATTTACTACTCTGAATCACAAAAAGCATGAGATATAGCTGAATAAGACAATGCTCTTAATAAATTTCGGAAAGTAAATAAGTAGATAACTTGAAACTACAAAGATCTACTCTTACGTGCTTATAGAAGCTCTCTAAAGCATTTATAATTACCCATAGATCAGCAAACAAAAGCAGGAATGAAATGGTATCACCTCATTAATCAAAGCACATGAATCCAGAATCCACACCACATGAGCCTCCAAAGCCTTTCTTTATTCAAAATGGTTGCATAAGAGCAACAAATATTACAATAATTCACCAGAGGTTATTTGCATCAATCATCCACACTGATAGAGCTGAAAGAGCCTCTATTTATAGAATGAGAGAGTGCTAAAACCCTAAAACCAATCCTCAAACCCTAACCAGCCTGGCCACCAAACAGAGGTCCAAACCTAAATCGAAGAACCAGGAGTGAGGGGAGGTCTCCACCCAGGCAAGGCGACCCCACTCCAACCCTAAACATTGAAATCCATCCAAAGATGAGCCCACACGTGTGGAAGGCACCCTCAGGAGAGAGAGGGGGGCGTGAGCTGCTGAAGGAGGCACCCTGCTGCATAGAAAAGCTGCTTGCTAGGTCTGGAAACCTACTTTGTTAGGTCTGGGAAGCCTACTGATTTTGTAAGCTTCAGTCTTCACCTCGATCAAATCACCAGACCAATGAGAGCTCTCCATCTCATCTTTAGCTGGAGATGACATTTCTGATAACTAATAATAAATTAATTGTTCTCTTAATGATGACTGAAGCTGAGTTATGATAACTCCAATCATCATAAGTGCTCCATGAGATGTCATTTAGCCTTTTATTTTACTGAATTTGGATTAATTTGGAGAGTTTTATTTTTCTCCAAAATAATCATTTTTTAATAAAAATTCATTTCTTTACTCAAAACTGATTTCTTTTTAGAAAAAAGGCATTATGTACGATTGTTGATCTGAAAGTTGGTTCTGACTGGCTGGCTGATCAAGAATGATTTTTGGCTTAAGGTCAGAGCCTTCAATCACTAAATTCGGAGTTCGGATGACCGACTTACCATGAACGGGTTTTTTCCATTTAATTTATGGAAAAATTAACCCAAAAAACTTAGGAAAAGTAATTAAAAATTAAAAAATAATTTTTTCTCCATTCGAAAAAAGATTTTTTCGAAATTTTTTTATGTGTCTAGATGACTTAGGCCTTGACCATGATCTACCTAAATAATGTCTAGTAGGTTTATAACACTCAGTTGGGCTCTAATAACCCCCCAAGGCCCAGAATTCAACATCAGGCATTCCAGCTTTGGAGGAAGCAGGAGAAAACCTCGTCAATTATACTCGGCTAAAGGCAAAGCATAACTGTCAGGGGCAAAAAACTCCTTGGAATACCTTATTTGAGATTCTACGTCTTAGGAGACCGAACCACTCAAAAATATCCTACTAGCACATTTTATTACAAACCCCGCGGGGCCATGGTCAAAATTATTAAAATAAAAAAGTGGCTAGCCAATATTGGCTAAACATGTAGACGGATCAACTGATACACTGGAATCAGACTTTGAACAAGTCTGTCAACCGGCGGCTCCTCAGGTAATCCAACTAAGTGCAAAATTAGTGGATAACACACTCTCTACTACAGGAACTGATACCTTTACATTACTGATCCAACCCCCTAAATCCATACTCAAATTATTACTTGAAAATACACTTTGTTTAGGGGTAAGTTCATGGTCACATGTTTCTTCTACTTTGTCCATATTTCTAGTCATGCAAACCATGTCCTTACTATTTTCTACTGATTCCAATAAATCCTCATTATTGTCAAACACACATTCATGACCAACCATATTAACCTGTTCCATTCTTTCTCTAGCTGGTAACTTTTCCTTTATAATCTGAAAGAAAATGGGACAAGTCCCTTCCTCATGTGAATCATCACAAGCCCTACAGTAAGGGATTACTGGATCATCAAACCAATTGTTTGCTTCCATAGGCTCTGGAGGTCTTTCTTGTTCTTGATAAGGGGGTCCTTTAGGGAGACCCTTTTGCCATCTATCATTTGGCTTATGATTATTACCTTTCTCTTTTTCCATGGCAACTACCTTATAAGTTATTATGCATAGTTGATAATTGATTAATATAGACTTCTTCCATTTGCTTAATCAATTGGGCGAGCTCTTTGATAGAGTCACCTTGGGGTTCCTGGTTTTCAACTTTCTTAACTTTATCTGACTCTGGAGGACTACCCTTTGAAAACCCAAGAACATTTGATTTCCCCGAAGCTTGCATATTCTTATCTATTCTAATAGCTTTGTCTTGTGCCTCCCTAACATTTGTAGGCTCTTTATCCCTTAGCTAGTATCTCATTTCCCCTTCAAAAGCTTGAATGTAGAAAATTAAGATGGCCTTTTCAGGAGGCTTAATATCTTGAGGGAGACTCTTAACCAATTCAATAAATCTTCTGTTAAATCCTTCCACTGTTTCATTATCTTCCTTGTGGCTAGAGTGCAAGGCAGTTAACAAGGAATGGTGATCCCTCTTATCTCCCCGTTTATCATTAAAAGCTTCAATGATTCCCTTAAGGTCTTTAAACTTGTTATCATCCTGTTCCATAAACCAATCAATGGCATCTTCCTCTAAGGACAAAACAAAAAGTTTCATCTTCACATCCTCATGGTTGTGTCCCTGCCATACACCATCTTGCAATACATAAATTGAAATTTCTGATGTGGGATTTTGCACTTGTAACATTGTCTCCTTGAAAAGAAAGCAACTTATCTATAGCTTTTTCTGGAACTTCATGAGGGTAACCAACAATTTTAGAGAAATCACATGGTTTATAATAATTATTCATTGTTTAGGTTGGTTTACTTGGATAAACAACAAAGGGATATTAGAAATTGGCTTCTTCTCCAAGACTTGTAAAGATTCTGCAGGGAGCAAGTTTGTTTAACTTCCTCTAAAAGTCTTTTCAAGATCTAAGAGGGAGCTAAGCAAACCAAAGGGCTCCACGTAGAATACCTTACTATATATTTTGAAGTGGAGTCGCCACTTGGAGAACAAGTAAACTTCTAATATGGGTAAAAGAAAAAGAAAAAAAGTTAAGGTTATTTCAAAAAATTTATTAACACTTACAGAATTAAATTGAAGAATTAAAGAATTAAATCTAAAATTATTTAACTAATGTCAAGACCAAAGACAAAAGACTTGTCCCCAGCAACGGCGCCAAAAATGTTGTCGCCTAAAACACACTTGGACACGGGTAAGTCTCCCAACCGCTGTGTGTGTTCCCAAGGGCAACTTATGAGTTGAGAACTCACTGTCACCTCGGTTCTAAACTCCTTCGTTTAGACCATAACTCCTAAAGGCCAAGGGGGGTAGTCCCTACTTGCTAAGTTCTTTTTTTGAAGAATGTTTTCTGGGAGTTGTAAATTACAAAAAATGACAATCAGCGTGCAGTGATGCAAATATTTCAATGTCAAGCAAACCCTTTAACAATCAACCAGTAATGTATGAAAGAGAGAAACAATCAAATAATCAAAATGACCAGTGCTGTCTCTACTCGGGCTATGGAGTCACAATAATCAACTTCAAATGATTCTCCTAAAGCATCAACTCATTTACCTTAACAAATATACAAGAACATGATGACTTCCAATAAATGAGTAAGTTAAAATAAAGTGATTACAAAGTAGAGAAATGTAAATGATTGTAACAATGTTATGCAAGTGGTCCTGTAAGTTTTAGTAACTTTTATGTCTCTCTTTGACTTAGGGAATTGAGGTGTTTGTTGCAAAGAAATGAACTATTCTAGATATCTACCCCAAGAGACTATCTCCTTCGATTAGAGAGAGAATGCCGGGTGCTCAACATGGGAACAGAAGGTTCCCACCTAGCTCCACGGGTCAAACTCGAAACTTGCTGGGTGCTCAACTGGAGGACACAAAGTGCCACGAAACCCCCTACGGCCTCTACCCCACTAGCTCCACAAGTCAAGCCTCTTTTTCTCCTTTCTAATGAAGATACTTATCTGGGTGCCTATTAAACTAGCCAACACAAATCTTTGCCTTTTATCGTCACCCTAGCTCGATCGAACCAGCGAGGGGAGAGAATACGAGGCAAAAACGGGGCTTGTGGTAACTTTTATCCTTAAAGAAAAAATAAACAAAACAAGCCAAGCGCGATATCACAACGGAGGCAGAGCCTACTCGATTGTGAGGTGCGGGCAAAAGGAAATAAGCAAATACTTTAAATAAAAATGCTAGCCAACGCAATATTGCAAGGATGGCAAAGCCAAATCACTTACAAGGTGCAGGCAAAAAATAAAGAATAAAATGAAAACAAAATGAAACTCTAACTAATATAAAACCCGCGCCAATCAACAATTGCTTATGCAAAGGTGGGCAAGCCCAACTTCTATTGCTAGCAACGGATGGCAAATAAATGAGACTTGATTAATCTGAAAATGCAAAGCAAGAAATGTCCAAGAGACTCTCTTGGACTTGTTACAAAGGCTTAAATTTCAGCGTAAAGAAAGAGGTAAAAGTAGTGAGAAAAACCGTGTTTTTTCCCTTTCTTGAGATGTCCTTGAAGCTCTTCCTTTGGGGTGGCCTTAAAACTCTTCTATCGCTGAAATTTGACAGAGTTTTTCCTTGTTTTGTCACTAACCTGCTAAAAACCAACAAACAGAAAATGATAAAATGTGCCCAAAATCACTTTGGGGAAGTTAGTATGTTAGTACAATATATATAAAAAATTTATACAAAGTTGTCAAATGAATAATTTTAAAAGAACTTGAGTATAAAAGGGTTAAAAGCAGATTTGAAACACTCTACAAACTAAAACTAAAATGTAGAAATTTGTATGTGAAGAAAGAGAAAAATGGTCCTTTGTTCTTCAAGAAGTGAAGCAATGGGGCATCCAACCGAGGAATCCCACTCTTCAATCCAAACAACCTGCAACTTGTAAGATTTTCACTACACAACTACTAGAAGGTGAGAATCAAATAATGAACAAAGAAATCATAAACTTCAAACTAGAAAACATATGAACTTCTTTTGCTACAAGAATGAAAACTCACAAAATTTATGGAATACAAATACCATAAATCTTACCAAAGCAAATTAGTATGCTTCCTTGGCCAACCAAAATGGTGTAGCTCCTTAAGCATGGAAGCAAATCATCAATGAGAACAATGGACACAAGATTCCTCCAAATATTTTGATTACCAAAGCCAAATGGCTGAAAATTACAACGGCCCAAGCAAGACAAGTGAAAGAATGAGAGCATGAACAAGAGAGTGGCTGAGAGTGTGTTTTTGTGTAACCTAAATGAGGAGGGGAAGCCTCCTTAAATAGAAAAAATGAAAGAGAGAGGCTCTTTGCATGCTAGACAAGTGTCACAAGGGAGAGAGGGGGCCCAAGAGAGGGGGGGCGAATTTGCTCAAGGAGGGCAAAACCAAGGTTTGAGATCTCAAATATGGGGAGAGAAACCCCCAATTTAATGCTTCCAACCTAATTGTTATGTCAAATGGGGAAGAAACCACCATAGTGGGGCCCTTTCCATTGACTTTAGCTCACCCAACCAATCAAAGA
The DNA here is from genome assembly GCA_001517045.1 of Pseudotsuga menziesii. Classification (NCBI taxonomy): domain Eukaryota; kingdom Viridiplantae; phylum Streptophyta; class Pinopsida; order Pinales; family Pinaceae; genus Pseudotsuga; species Pseudotsuga menziesii. The sequence continues at coordinate 257,028 of LPNX010175685.1, read as the reverse complement.
GAGAAGGGGGCACCCCCTAGATTCAACAACTCAAAACTTGTTATATGCTTGCTTGGGGGCCCTCCTTTGGGTTTTAAATTTGTCTTAGGAACATAATATAAACATTAGAACCTTTACTTGGCCACCCCAAGTGACTATAGTCACTTTTCCAAAATTTTGCTCTCCAATTAAATGCCCAATTTCCTGATTTCCATGACTGACCTAGGCAAAGGTGACCAAAACCATAGTAATACTTGTCCGAATGACTTCAAACTTGGCCTAAGGGTGTAGGGGTGCTCATGCCATTTGTATTGAGTACCCATACCCCTATACAACATTAAAAGGGACCAAGTAACCCTCTTTTACATTAAAACAAATTGTCTTGAGTGACAATTTTTAATGACCAAAAATTAAAAAACACTATGCAAATCTTAATGAAATTCCGCAAGACTCTGGATAATGTCTAGCATGGTAATATAGAACATTCCTAGGCCCCAATCACCCCATGGACTCGATCACTAGAACACCTTTCACCACTTTGGAGGTAATTTTGAGTGAAAAACTCAAATAATTAAAATCTCTAAAAGGAAATCTTAATTATCCAAGTGAAAAAACACTCGATGAAAGGACTTCCCTAATGACTAAGTCTTAGGTGATCAAGTTACAAAAAACTAGACCTTCATGCTGACATATCCTTACAAAATCCCCCGCAGGGAGCCGGAATTTCATAGAGAGAAGAAGAGAAGAAGAGCTGCCTCGCTTGATATAATCATTAAGTAGTTCATTCTTATCTTCAAGGCACATCCAACATGTGCATGGTACCTCGTTGTCCACCTAGTTGGTTTTGGTGGTCAACAAAGCACAATAGATATAAGCATAGGTCACCATAATCATCCTAAACTGATAAGCATAGGTGTCTGACATACATCATACAACAAAATCAAACCATGAAAGTGTATACCTAATCTCACCAAATATACCTGTGTCCAACTTAGAAGCCCCTCTATAACCGTGTGTACCAACTCTAATTTGATGTTATGCTATAATGAACTAGATCATCACCAAAAGCATCTCAATGGACTCCTAAATCTCAGTCTTGGCAAGGAAAATATGATGAACAAGGCTTTGAAACAAGTGAAGCTATAAAAATCAATGCTAATACCCCATGTAAAAAGTAGCCTGGAATAGAATACGAGACAAGTTTGCATGTTGCATCATGGAAGCCCATCTGCAAATGTATATGTGATAACAAAACCAATTCACGACTGCAAGTCTTTTTCCCCCTCTCGGGATACTCGAGACAACACAGCTGGGTAAATTTAAACACTAAAGAAACAAATGAAAGATTATCTAATTAGTTCCTACCTATTATCACAAATACATTTGCATCTGGGTTTTCATGATGCGGTATGCAAACTTGTCTTTTATTCTATTCCAGGTTATTTTTACATGGGGTATTAGCATGGATCTTTACAGCTTCAGCCTTTCCAAAGCCTTGTTCATTAGTTTTTCCTTGCCAGGACTGAGATTTAGGAGTCCATTGAGATGCTTTTGGTGATGATCTAGTTCAATATAGCAGAGCAGCAGATCAAAGTTGGTACATACAGTTATAGAGGGGCTTATCAGTTGGAGACAGGTATATATATGGTGAGATCAGGCATACACTTTCATGGTTTGATTTTTATCTATGATGTATGTCAGATACCTATGCTTATCATGTTAGGATGATTAGCGTGACCTATTCCTATATCTATTGTGCTTTAACCTATTTTATGGTTAATTGAGGAATTTGACGTGAAGACTGTTGCTCATGCCATGCTTGTACAAATTGTAAACCTTGGTGCTAGGATGGTTCCATGTCATTTGTCCCCGTCCATCCAGTTCATCCACCTTCAATTTTATCCCATGACATAGATTGATTGAGACTTGTGAGATTGAAGATCCTTTTCCCCATTGTGACCCCTATGTATGATTAGACTCCATGTTACTTTGTGTCTCTGGCTATGAAGTATGTGGCTTGGCCAGTGTGGCTGGGTTCACAGGGTAGTTCTCCTTTAGTTCTCAAAGCAAGTGTTCCATCATAACAGTGCTGCTAAACACTAAAGCATCGGAACACATAAAAGCTATATCTAAGGGATGCAAAAAGTATAAATGTTTAAAAAGTAGTCAGTGGCCAAGAGTTTGAGCACCCATTCCTTGTATAATGTAAGGCTCAATCTGCCCTCCATAGGGGCAGCAGGGAGAGGCAAACCTGTCGGGGCTATGGACTGCTCGCTGGCAGTGGGTCTAGGCCAAAGTAATTTACTGGAGCCCAGAAGGTTTCCAGGGCACCTACTCTTGTAAGCTGGCTACTATATTGTGAAATGTAAAGTGATTTGAAAAGGTTAATGGTCAAAGGATGAGCACTCACTCCTTATATAGTGTTCGGCTTATATGCCCCCACAAGGAATCAGGGTGAGACTAGCATGCAAAGGTTGGGTATTTGTCAAAACTGAAGCCCAGAAGGCTTCCAGGGCACCTGCCTTTGAAGGTTGACCTGCATTGCAAATAAAGTGCAAAGGAAAACTTGTTAGATTCTTAAGGGAAGAATATCCAAGTACTTTATCCATCTATGAGACACCTCCATCCCCTATTTCTATATGTCATACATATGTCACCTTGGTAGAGTGTATTATGCATCATTCAGATAGATCATTGAGTCAAAGTCAATTAAAAGTCATTTCCCTTTTCCTAAACCTTGTTCTTCCATCCTCACCCATCTATAACACAATGTTTACTCTTTGTAAGTATGGCATGAACAAGCAGACTTCCAGAAAGTTCCAAGATTCTTCAAAAGAACATGTACATCTTACTTTATTATTATTATTATTTGTCACCATGATTATGAATAACTGATTCAACTTTGGTTTTGATATAGCCATTGGAGCATTTCTTACCTTGGATGGTTGGAGGATCATATTGATACAGTATCTCACCTTGATTTTGGGTACTTTGAACCGGTCAACTCAGTTGACTAAGTCAATCATGGTTCCCAAGGCAGTGACTCAAAAAAGCAACTTGGTCTATATTTGTTCCAGACATGCCCAGGACCAGTACAATAGTTTCAGTTTGAGAGTTTGGCCCTGATTCTCTAGATAAGTGATTATTATCGCTTAATTATTGGCCAAATGATCAATTTTTATTCCAAATGGTAGTATGATTGGTTCTCCTAGAGCAGAGCAGTGTTCCAGGGGGTATGAGTAGTCACTTATACCATTCTTCTATGTATCCAGATCATCGAGAGCAATCAGTTTGTCCCAGTTTGCACCCTGGACAGAGTTATGGTGGATTTATCATTTTCCAAAGATTGTACCAGCGAAAATGAACTAGAGAAATCACTGAAAAAAATGATTTGGCCTCCTGGTTCAAGGAAATGGCTTGGAATTTTGGTAGATGATCTGTTTCAACATCCCAGATAGTCCTCCAACAGTTTTCAGTCAGCAGATGTTCGGATTATTTTATATTGGCTCAGCCAGTGAGGAATGCCCCCTAAGGGGCGCCCCCTCAACTTGGACATTGATGTATCTCATTGTTATATCTTATATTATGAAGTTGTAAAGGGGCCTAGGGTGAATTAAGCCCCTAGTGACCCCCTCCTATGTTATATTATGTCATATCTTATGTTATGTTGTGACTTTGACTTAGGATAGGCGTCCTTGAATAAAGTGCGCCCCCTCTTTGACTTAGCCACTTGATCCATGTGATGATTTATGTATTGTTGATCTCCACCATTGATGATGTTCTAATCTCAACCGTTGTATGAAAAATAAAGTTAGGGTTTACGTCTCTCTCAAACTATTTAAGAGAGGTGATCCCCCCATTGTAATTCATGAGCTTTGGCACCAGAATCTAATAAAGATATTTTTGTTTGGGATTATTCTTCTGTGTATCTTGTGGATGGTTTGATGATTTGATGATTGCCATTGCTACTCTTCTATACTGAGCTTTATTCAGGATACGTCTTGCATTATTTATTTACGCATCCCATCTGTAGGAAAAGGAGGCGCGCTAGGAGAGAGAGGGAGTTTTTTGTGGGGCAACTCACCTTCGTCTCGACTCCTTGGTATTCGGATCAGGGAGCATCTTTTTCTTTATGAATTTTTATTCCATTTCTGTATTCTGTAGATCTCGTCCGTTTGTCTAATCCTTATATTTTTTTCCGATTTGGCGGTTGAAGGAGGCACTAAGGTGACTGGCTGTGGCATAATAACAACAAGATCTTCGAAAAAGTTCATTTCGACGAGAAAGTGGCATTCTTCATTATTCCTCAATTCATCTGCAAGATCCAGGTATGTCTAGCAAGTAAGTTCTTCTTCTTTTATTTTTTGTATCCGCATTGCTCATCATTTTGTTATATTAAAACCCTCATTTCGTAGATCTATAGGTTCTAGCTTGCGGAAAGCTATACAACTTAAAACCCACTTCGGATTTAACATAAAACCCCTATGTTTGAATTTTCATCACAATCGGACTCCATTTGCCCATCCAAAGCACTAGCCGGCTACGTAGGGAAAAATACCCCCCTTGGGGAAAGTGGGTATTTCACAAACCGCAAACTAGGTATTGCTGGTTTTAGTTTCATTTGCCTAATCTTGCATCCAGCAATCAATTTGAGTATCCATTTTTATCAAATTTTACCTTTTTTCCTTAGATCCAATTTTTCTGCTTAAAACCAATGTTCCCCCAAGTTTCCGGGACGCGGGAGCGTGGGAGCGGGGAAACGCACGGTGGGGGCGTGTGGAGACTACCCCCAAATTCTAGAGAAATTCGAGGGGGGCGGGGAGCGGGGGGGCGTCGAGGTCATAAAAATTATAAAAATATATATAAATTAAAAAAAATAAAAATTATAAATGCTAGATAATAATTATAAATATCATAAATCCTAACAATGTAAATTAAAATTTAAAAACTAACAATTTAATGATAATCTAACAAGCATGTTACAAACATACACAAGTGACAATTCAATGATTAACTTTAATGACAGAGACTTTTCTATCTTTCCCAAGGTATAACGGTGCCCTAACATGAGCTGATCTGTCTTTGCATATTATTGTGCAAGCACAGAATATTCAAATGGAGATTAGTAAATTGCAGCAAAGCTTGGAGTTTGAGATCAGGGCCCTTTCTACTACAATCCATGGAAGCAAGATCTGAAAACAAATATGAATACGATTTGGTACAGGTACAAAAGAACTAATAAAATTAAAATACAGATGTATATATTTCATAGACACAAAAACATCACATATCACAGAGTGATATAGTAGAGCTATATTTATATATACAGTGTATTGACACTGTCTAATGTTTAAAGTTTAAACTTCCAACTTTATGCAGGTATTCACAACAGAACTAAGCAAATGTTAATGTACAAAAATAATAACTCAAATGTTCAACAAGTCTTCATAGGAGAATTAAGGCTACACCCTACAAGCATCATGACATATTGTGGTTGCGCGCTACTGCTCACTATTAAAATCTGGTTGCAAGCTAGATTCTAAACAGAACTTCTAAGTACTTGAATTTATTATATTTGGAGCCTGGACTCTGGATGTAAAACGTAGCAGAAAATGAGAGGATATAGTTGCTTGGTCATGGCCCAGAACACAGCCCAGAAACACATTACACAGCCAGTACTATCTCTTGGAAAATCACTGGTATTTAAGAATTTAAGTTTCAGAACGCACAATAAACAATTAAACTCTTTGAAATTGTGATATAGAGATTAACCAAATATAAAGATTAACCAAATATTTTTTAATTTGGAATTTTAAAAAATTTAAAAATGCAAAATCGTGGGGGGGCATGTGGGAGCCCCCCGCCTTCAGGGAGGGGCGTGTGGGCGCCCCCCACAAGCGGGGCGACGTTCAGAGCTAGGAGGCGCGCCCCCTCATGCGTTTCCTGAAGTTTCGCTTTTTTGGGGGCGTGAGGAAACGTTTCTGGAGGATCCCCCAAGCCCCCGGGGCGTGGGGAGCGAGGGGGGCGAGCCCCTGACCCTGGGGGGCGAGTTTCCGTGGAACACTGCTTAAAACCCTAAGGGAAAATTGGGGCTTTTCATTTGGATGCTTGAAATCTCTTAGTGATCGTTCTAAACTCTAATTATCTATCCCAATAAGAGATTCTACCAAGTTTCCATGACTATCTGTTTATTTTCTTTGTTTTAGGGTTTCTTGGTCATAGGGACGAGTGAAGCACCACTCACCAGGACTCGACAAGTACTCGCGAGTCTGGACGAGTGGACCTCTGCCACGAGTCACTGGCTAAGACTCGTCGAGGAACTCGACTACTCGGCAGACTCAGAGACTCGGTGTGAACTCGGCCCGAACTCGGTATACTTGGCTCGGACTCGGTGGAAAAGGAGACCGCCTGCCGTGAACTAAATCGCGTCGGAATCGTCAAAAAAAGATGTCGCGGACGTGAATGCCGACCTTGCGGACGTGAAACAGACCCGCCGACACGATTTGGAGGGAAATCGACCTTGCAGAGGCTATAAATTGCAGTATTAGGTCGATGTTGGGTCATCCCTCGCCAAGAACTGAAGAAACCCTCATCTATCGTGGTTGGTCGTGGATGAGTTCCAGGTCTGGTGGACAAGGCAGGTGGTCTTCGGTGTTCTTCTGTGCTCTTTATGAATTGCAGGTGGTGGTAGGTGCTTCGAGTTCCAACTTCCAGGTTAGTAACTTAGTATACACCAGGGCCGATATACAATATCATTTTAATTGTTTACAGTTTAGTGTAAACTGTAAACTGTAAATGTTTTATGTTACAGTAAAGTTAAACTGTAATTTAAAAAAAAAATTATGTAATAGTTAAAGTTTAATTTATAGTTAAAAAATTATGTTAAATTTATTTTAAAACTGTATTAGACTATTAGTTACAAACTATAGTTAATACTAAATAGTTTTGGTTTGATCCAGTTTGAAACTTTGACCATTCCCTCTCTTATTCGGTGTACACTGTAAACTGTAAATTTTTTCAGTTACAGTAAAGTGTAAATTTTAAAAAAAATTATGTAATAGTTAGTGTTATTGTTACAGACTATTGTTAATAGTTTTAGACTTTATTTAAAAAAAAATTATGAAATCGACTTTGCAGAGGCATATAATATTATTAGTTTATTAAAATTTAGCATATAATATTTATTTATTTTAAATTTCATTTGATTTTGTTGTAAAATTTTAAATATTTTATAAGTTAATTATTTTAAAGGGTAAATGGTAAATGGTATTAGGTTTGGAAGGGTAAATGGTTGAGTATCTCAACCACACAGGGGACTATGGGCTGAGATACTCAGCCACAGGGCCTATGGGATGACTAGTGGCTGAGTAGATCAAGATCAAGATCTACTCAGCCACTACTTAGCCCACAGGCCCTGTAGATGAGTATCTCAACCCACAGTCCCTTGTGTGGCTGAGATACTCAGCCACAGGGCATTTTCCCTTAGAAGCCTAACAACATGTTAAAATTTTAGTATCATTGTTAAAAAATGAAATAATTTAAGGTAGCTAGATTCATTTCATTGTGTTTTGAATTTTAATTAATTTTAATAAACCATTTTTTTGTAATCCAGAATCTAGATCATGGCACCTAAGGCTAGAAGGCCTCTTGATCCAGCATGGAAGTATTGTGTCCAAGTAAATCCCAATGATGGCCACAGGGCCATTTGCAATTTCTTCACTGCCCAAATGTCTGGGGGCATAAACAGGTTGAAGTACCATCTAGCAAGAATTGTTTGCAAAGATATGGTTGTCTGTGACAAGTGCCCCGATGAAGTCACAGTCGAAAGGGTAGCTGCTTTGGATGCCATTAAAGAGCAAACTGAAAAGAGGGCAAGATACAAGTATGAAACTTCTATGATAGGAAGATCTTCAATGGTACCGCTGGATGCAACTCCAAGTACAAGGGGGTCCACATCCGCTATTGCAGCAAAAAGAAGTGTAACTTCTTCTTTCTTCCTTCCTCATACAACTCTGGGATCTCAACCATCCTTGGAGAGCTTCAATGAAAAGAAGAGGAAAGAAGCAAATATGGCTGTGAGGAGGTTTTGGTACCATAACAACCTTTCATTTAACTATGCAAAGTCTTATTTTTATCATCCCATGGTAGATGCCATTGCAAGTGCTGGCCCTGGATACAAAGCCCCCTCCTATAATGCACTTAGGGGGAAAGAGTTAGATGAGGAGCTCGAGTGTGTTAAGGAACAGTTGGAGACCATTTCAAAGTCATGGAAGTTTACAGGTTGCACAATTTTGTCGGATGGGTGGACAGATCAAAGGGGCAGAACAATCATTAATTTTGTTACAGCTTGCCCTAAAGGAACCATGTTCCTAAAATCCATTGATGCATCCTCGCATGTAAAGGATGCACATCTGATTTTTTCATTGTTGGTTGATGTTGTGGAGGAATTTGGGGTAGCAAATGTTGTCCAGGTAGTCACGGACAACGCTGCAAATTATGTGGCAGCTGGAAGGTTTCTTTCTGCAAAATATCCCACCATCTTTTGGACTCCATGTGCTACCCATTGCATAGACTTGATGCTGGAGGACATTGGGAAGATGGAATGGGTGCAAGCTGTGGTGCAAGAGTGCAAGCAAATAACCAAGTATATGTATAACCATGCTTGGGTCTTGAACTTAATGAGGGAATACACACAGGGTGAACTTAGTCTCCCATCTATCACACGGTTTGCCACGACCTTTCTTTCCCTCCAAAGCCTTTTGAATGAGTACCAAGCTTTGAGATGGATGTGTTGTAGCGAGGAATGGATACATTGGAAAGATAGCACAAAACCAGATGCAGTTGCTGTGAAGCTATCTCTCTAAGGAGATGGTTTGTGGGAGAAAGTCACTGAAATTGTCAGCTTCACTGAGCCACTTGTAAAAGTCTTGAGGATCATGGATGGGATACATCTATGAGGGCATGGATAGGGCCAAAGATGCCATCAAGGATTTCTATAAGGGGGATTCATCAAAATATCTCCCTATATGGTAGATTATTGATTCTAGGTGGGACAGGAAGCTACATTCACCATTGCATGTTGCAGGAGCATATCTCAACCTGAGCTTATTCTATAATCCAGACTCTAGCATTCAAGGTGATCTTGAGGTGATGAGAGGTGTCATGATATGCATTGAGAAGATGTACCCGGATTCAGAAATTCAGGACAAAATCAACTTGCAGCGTGATATGTACAAAGCAGCATCTGGCATGTTTGGATTCAGCTCAACCAATGACTCAAAGACAAGAAAAAGCCATGTAAGATTCAATTTGTAAAAACTAAATTGTTATAACTTAGAAGTTAGAACTTAGCTTTTAAATTTGCTAGTTATCTTTTTCAATTTTGGCATTGCAAAACTTGTAATTTTTATGTTTTTAATTTTTGCAGCCAATTGGTGGATAGATTGTGGCATTGAGGCACCACAATTACAAGAATTTGCTATCAAAGTTTTAAGTCAACCCTGCAGCGCTTCAAGTTGTGAGCGCAATTGGTCGGTATTTGAGCACATCCACAACAAAAAGAGGAACAGGTTGGAGCATGAGAGGTTGGAGAAATTGGTTTTCATCTACTACAACCTTCGACTGCTCACAAAACAAATTTAGCCGAAGGACCTAGATCCAATTTTATTGGATGATATTGATTTAGAGTCTGAGTGGGTTGTGGAGGAGGAGTTCCCTGATGATTTGAGTTGGCTTGATGAAGAGACTCAGGATCCCTCTAGTCTACCATATTCTCAAATGGAAACTCCAAATACACCTGCTTCATAGTTGCTTCAGTCTGCCGATGTTGGCACTAGCTCCTCGAGGGCATATTTCAGACATACTCGTAGTTAGGCATGAGACTCGAGTACATGGAGACATTGTCTATTTTTGTTTTCTATTTCTATTATGAGACTGAATTTTGAACTTGCTGCCATTTCTGATTTTTAAATCACTATGGTATATCGTTTATGGTATATCGTATATAGTTATGGTTTATGGCTTATGGTTATAGTTTATGGTTTATGGCTTATGGTTTATGGTTTATGGTTTATAATTAGTGAATCTATGATCACTATTTAAATTTTTGCATACAAAATTTGATTATGTTTATGAGATAATGCGCCATATTTTATTTTTTTCCTAATTGTCGAGTTTGGCCGAGTCTGGCCCGAGTCTTTCCCGAGTCGACGAGTCATATGACAGCCGAGTCTTTGCCGAGCCCGAGTCGTGCAACATTGATAGGGACGCCCCTTGGGCTTTGTGCTTTCACTGGGTCTAAAGTGTCGATATCCTTGACTGGTGTGACAACCGAGTTCTTTCGAAAGTCTTGGATATCGTAGGTCACGACTTTGGTTGGCTTTCCTCTATTGTCCTAAATAGGATCATCTCACAGGGAAACTACAAGATTCGTGATAACACTACCACGAATCTATTTCCCCCTTTCGGGATACTTGGGAGAGCGTGGGGTAAGTATTTCCTTTACTTTGATAACATAAAAAGAATAAACAGGAAATAAAAGTTGAACTAGCTAAAACTCAAAAATCATAAAAAAAAAGACACCGACGCAAATCCCCCCAGGGGGGATGAGGAGTGGGATCTTAGGATCCTACTCAAAAGTTAATTAATTTTTTACAATGATGGAAGAAGTGCACTTAGGTCATTATAATACGGACCCAAAGGCTTACAACAACTTTAAAAATTGAAATTTTATGCAAGGAGGAGCTCTGTTAGTCTTCTTTTTTCTCAATTCTTCGAAAATTCGCCAAAGCTTCCTCCTCTTTTTTCATTAAACCTGAAAAAACATCCAGCAAACATTAGTTAAACATGACCCAAAACACTTTAAGAGTGCTTTGGGAAAACTTAGCAAAATTTGCCGAAAATTTTCTAAGTAAAAATGATAAAAACTAGGTAAAAAATGATTGAGAAAGTAAGCTAGAAAGTTGCTTTCTCAAGGTCTTTGTTTGCTTCTTAAGGATAGAAAAGCAAATCAAAGCAATAAGATGCTAGATATGAAATTTAAAGTCGGAAGCTAACCTACTAATCAAGCTTTCTGTGATGATAGATAAATAACTTGAATAAGTAAGATAACACTTTAGATCTGGACTAACAAATAATAGTGATTTGCAAAACGAGTACAAATCTTGTAAAGGAAAAAAAACTTTAGGATCTATTCTTAAAATATGAATTTGAAGGCAAATCTACGAGTGCCATTCAAAGGAAAAACAGGAAACAATGAAGTGTAAAGAAGGGGAGAAGGAAAGAGAGAGCAACCTTGAGAAAAGAGGATCCTTGGGCCTTCACTTGTGGTGTGCTGAGGAACTTTTATCTACAACAAATACTATTAGAAAAGAAAGGAAGAGATATCAAACAAGATCTTCCACATTTCCAATCGCGGCAACCTGCACATCACACACTCACAAAACACATATCAAATGTAGAAGCATACGTATTCAAAAATCAATATAAAACATTCATAAGCAAATGAAGCGTTCAGTCAAATCTCTAAATATTTATACTCAATAGATTAACTCATTAAACAAAATGATTAACCTATCTCCAAAAGTTGATACCAACCCTTCAAGTCAGCTACACAAGATTCAAAGCATGCATATGGTTCAAATACAACCTACCTCCATACAGATAAAAGATAATACATTCACTCAACCAAAGCACATCACAATTTAGACCTCCACAGTCTCTTTATTTCTCAAATGATACCGATTGCAATGCACAAGCTCTTCCCGGCATATTCCAACTAGTTTGAAATGGGAGAGAGGTGCGTTATTTATAGCAAAAGCAGGCCCAAGGGGGCACTACCAACATTGGCAATAAAAATCCAGAGAAGAGAGTGATTCGTGGGATTGATTGGAAGCTTAGTTGAAGTGATCCCATGGAGGGGGTGCCACCTCCCATGAGGTAGGCGACCTCCTCCACCTACCCAGCCACATCACCCAATCTAACTCAAGAGTGTTTACCAACCTCACGCTAAAGCAAAGTCGTACAGCCCAAGTGATGTGAGTTCAAAACTTTGGAAAATGGTAAGTAAAACAACTAACAGGTGTCACCCTCTTTAAATGATGAGTCACATTCATGTCATCCACTTGCTAATCAAAAGTGTTGGCCACACTCAAGCCTTGAGATACTCGTATGGGCAATAGGGTGAGTTCAAAACTTTGGATAAAGTATGTGGTAAATGAAACAAGTTGAGGGATGTCACCCTCTTCTTAGGAGAAGTCGTACTCATGGGGACCACCAAGCCAAGTCACCCATCAACCTCTAAAAATTATTTTTTTTTATTTTTTGCTTTATGCCAAAATGTTGCACTTTTAGCATTTAAGTGTCATTTTGATGCTTTGATAGCGAAAAACGACCATAAGTGACTATTTTATCACCTGGAGTGTATGAAAAGTGGGTCCTGGGGTAAAGAGTATGCTCTAAGCATTAAAACGAGCATCCCCATGCCAAATTCCGCTCCCGAATCAAGTTTTTATGCCATTTACAACTTTTCTAATCAAACCATTAAAAAGTAGANAAAACGAAATATATATATATATATATATATATATATATATTGGAATAGGACAAAACTCTAGGGGGACCTAGCACATGTCCATACGACTCAATACCGATGCCTAGCACACTCATATACATCGACACATGAACTTTAATAACCTCCTAAGGCCTACCCACCAAGATGGCCATTCCAGCTTTGGAGGAGAAGTGAAAAACTCAAAAAATATACATCGCTTATTCAACATTGCATAATTGACAAGGGAAAAAACACCTTGGAATGATCAGATTGACGTTAAAGTCTTAGGGGCCAAGTACCTTACAAAAATTTGCCATGCTAGTACATTTATTACAATTTCCCCAAAGGGGTATGAACATGTGGTACAAAAAAAAAAAAAAGGCCAGGAAGACCTGATGGACCTCTGAGATCTGAGTTTGAACAAGTGATTTGTTCGTCTTTTCCGGTTCACTTGAAAGTATGATTAGACGCAACCTAGTCGGTAACATACTAGTTAGCTAGGGTCTCCCCCTTGGCTTAGCCCCGAATTTGCCTAAAGTGAAGAGAGCTTCATCCGATGTGACACTTTCTCTGCTTGGAAGGGTTAAGGCACTCTTGGGTCACTTGTTGCAGCTGCTTTTCCATTTACCCATCCTGGATTAGATCATCTTAGAGGTAGCTACAAAGTAAGTGATAACCCTTTTCACGAAGCTTTAGACTCTAGCTAGCTTCTTCAGATATCCCAATCAGAGATGTCTGGCCTTATACTTGTAGGAGGACCTCCGACTTCGCTACCTCATCCTCCAGGTACATTCGTAATCAGTATTGGCCTCCACTCAACGTATCATTTCCTTTCTTCTTGGTTCTCCCTTCCTCTAGGGGAACCAAGAGGCCAACAGAAAACAACACTGCTTTTGACCACAGATCAGTTAGGACACAAAGGACCACCTCCACTTTAGCCTGACATCAACGATATGGCCAGTCATGACCCCATCCCAACAACCAAATGACTTCATCCAGATCATAACACAGGTTCTCCACTCCAGGTAGCGGTACCATTATAGCTCCTCTTCCAGTTCTTCCTCTAGTCAGAATACTATTTTGAGATTCTTTCCTTCCGCTTTGAATGTTAGGAGAGATGCTTTCAATACTTCCAGTGCACCATGATATACTTGCAATTTTCGTACCACAAATTCCTAATACACTCCCCATGTACATTTTTCTCTATATTGGATCTCTCTGTACATCTCTCTTCTAGATTGGCTCTCCATCTTTGGAGTTAGCTCTTCTTGGTTTTTGGTTTCTAGGTTAGATACTTATCTCTTGTTTTTTTTATAGGATCCGCTTAGCACTCCCACTTTGTATTGACATCATGGTACCTCACAGTCCCATTGACATATTTTTTGTGGTCATTTGTTGGGAATTAATAAAATTATCTTATCTTATTATCTTATCTACCATTCTACACCCTCACTACGGTTGAGGCATATCTTAGATCTTGATATTTCTGAGTTAATCCAAACCCTTGTTTTGTACTTACCAGGCACCGACAATTCTCAAACTTGTTTGTGAAACAATAATATCTCTTTCTGCAGAGACCTCTAAAAAATTTACTAATTACAATTTATTTTAAGATTAATTGCTTCTAATTTCTAGATTAATTACTACTTGCATCTTTTTTCTAGATTAGAGTTTTTCTTTATTTTGTCAATCACTTATATGGATGCTAACCTACACTCCGAAGTAGGACTAATCACGATTTACTTTTAATAGATTAGACACTAACTACAATCTAGGGCAGTTTCTAATATTTTCCAACTCCATTAACCTCTTTTTTAAAGTTTTAGCAATGATCTCTATCTATATATATCATAAGTTGCCATCGTATGCAATTGCTTCAAATGCTTATTTATTGACATGCATCTATATTGAAATTGTAGATCTGAGTATCTATATTAGTGTTATATCGTGTAGCTTAGATCTGCTTCCATTCCAAGTACTTTCTTTATTTTTGAAATATCATTTGTGCTTACGATATTACAAACTAACTCCTATGTTAATTCTTAGTTTATTTCTTAGGGTCTACCTCCCTTGGCTTTGTTTAGAGGTTGGCCTAAACAGAGGGGTTGAGAGTTGTGGTGGAAGTTGCAACCCAACCTGAACTCGCCCCCAAGGCCACACCCAGTGAGTTGAAGATTTTGCTCACCCAGTGCGGGTTAGGCTGCAACACACTCCAAGTAGGAAATCTAATTATGTGCATGCTCTCCTATTAGTGTGCTAGGGCGGTTTCTTTAAGGAGACCACTTGTTTTATATTTTTAAACTAAACCTTATCCACTGTGAGTTGGAGATGAGTGCACCTTGCTTGAGGGAGTTCAATTTGACTTGGACTTTGACTTCTAATTTCAGTGACACATCCATCTTTGGGTTACATCTCTCCCAAGCAAGTTTCTATTATGAGCATGTAAAAACAGTTATAATGGCTTGTAGAAGAGTGCCCTAACCCGAAGATCAATCTCTTGATTTACATTATCTTGCATGAGGTTTATTAATTCCTAGAGGGGAGTAATCCACTTGTGGGTCCTATTTCAGGAT
The DNA here is from genome assembly GCA_001517045.1 of Pseudotsuga menziesii. Lineage (NCBI taxonomy): Eukaryota > Viridiplantae > Streptophyta > Pinopsida > Pinales > Pinaceae > Pseudotsuga > Pseudotsuga menziesii. The sequence continues at coordinate 241,926 of LPNX010175685.1, read as the reverse complement.
TTGACTTGTCTATTCTAGACTTGTGGTCCAAGTAAAGCAGATTGTGGCTTGTGTGTCAAGCATACTTGGTATACTTGAGGAGTGTACTATACTTGGAGACTTTTGGACTTCTTGAAGCTCATATACTTAATTTTTTATGCAATTATTCCTACCAAGATGAGGACACTCCACTTGGGGATTGTTTTGGGCATCATCCATCATCTATTCCTTGCAGAGGGGGCCGCCTACTCTACAGGACATCCATGGTAGAGATCTTCATTATTTTGGCTTCTATATGTTGTGCCTCATGTGCCCTTCTTAAGGCGTTATTCTAGGCAGGTATTGGTATTTATTTCAGGTAGGATTCATCTATAATTGACAGGCTACTAGTGCACCCTCTTGGAGAAGCTATTATTGGAGTTCTTTCTCTCTCATCTCACTCTATTCTTGGCAGAAGGAGGGCACCTTCCTTAGGATTTCTTATCATTCTATACTCCTATTCTGAGAGACTTTCTCTGTACACTCCCATGCTCATTATATAAGAGATGGAAAGGTGATTGACACCATTTATCCATTATTGCTCGAGTCCAATATTTCTTCCATTTCAATACCTGTAAGTCCTTTCATGTTCGAGTGATTGAGCAAATTTGTGAGTATTGGAGGTTTCTCCCATGATGTTCATGTGACTTTGTCCCCAAGCATCATGTGGGCATATTTCTTGAGAAGTGATAGTTCATCCCCTAAATAGGTTATGGTGTGGAGCTACTATCTTCAAACATTGTATCGATGACTCTGGAATAAAGGTATCACTTTTGACAGCTAGTTCTTGTTCATTGATGAGTTTCATTGATCGATGTGGAATTTTCTGAGTTGATTGGACTCATGTATATTGCCTTCCCAATGAATTTTCTCTCTCTCTTTGACTCCATGCCCATTGGAATTAAGCTCCTAGTGAACAAAACAAGTAAAAGTAGGAGTAACTCACAGATGTTTGAGTTTTTCACCTGCAGATCTGCAAATATCTGAAGTGAACAAGTGCAGATTTATGTTGGATTTGAGCAGATTTGACACTCTTAGGTGTAAGTCTGAATTGTACTTACTGTAATAAAGTATTTTGTTTGCAAAAATCTGAACTGTTTTTTAAAGGTTACAATGAGTATATCTCACAAATTTGAAGTATTTTGCAGGGTACACTTGAATCAGTTTCACTTCAGATCACTAGGGATTCCATCCTGAGGCTCGCAAGCACTAGCTTGAAGTGAGAGGGACTGTTTAAGGTGACATTAGCACTTTTCCTAAGTGTCCATTGACTACCTGGGGACATAATTCGCCAAAGACAATTTCGGGTGATAACAAGACTTGGTGCTAGAAAAGCTGCTAAAATGACTAATAATTTAACACGAATAATGTTTCTCACATAAGGAGTGCAAAAATGACTTGGTGCCAGAAAATCTGATAAAAGTAGGCAAAATGTATTTTAAGTGCTCATCAAATGACTGCTTTTGCATATCATAGACTACCTAACTAGTACATTTACATCATAAAATTTTCAAGGTTAAGAAATGATAGTTTCTTGACAAATAGTAGTATAGTGTGATCACGAGTTGTTGCGAGTGGAAACTGGAGCTGTTAAACAGACATGATACTATCAGATATATGTTGGATGTGAAAGATGATATCATGTTAGTAATAATCACAAGAGAGGAGAACAAAAAATAATGCAAAATGTAGTCATATTGTATCTCAACTATTTTATTTTGGTTTCTAAATATCAAATATAAACAGGTTCTAGTTTGCTATAAAATTTCAATAAAAAAATACAAGTCAATAAGTCATTGGATTTACTAACCGCAATATCGGTTGCAGTGAAGAATGCATCTGTCACCACAGTTGAAACCAACAAAGGTGGAACAATCACTAGCACAAAAGAGGCAAGATGCAAACCATTATCCATCCACCACTTGTCAAGAACTGAAACCATTTTGTATGATCCATTAGTGAAAGACGTAAGATATCTCCAAGAGCATGCTCGATATTCCCAAGAAGAAATAATCCCATCGATTCGATGTAATGACATGACAAACTGTTTGGTTTTTGCGTACATCATAGAGAAGGGAGTAATCCTTATATTTCTTCTTACTTTGGCCAGAATTTTGGGTGAGCTGCTTAACTGCTCCAAGAAATATTCAGAAAATGCTAATAAAGTACCAATTAATGAAGTTGCAGTAGCCAAGAGAGAAAATACTTGGATAAGATAGGAAACATTAATCCCTCCCGACCTGGAAACAACAAACATAGTTTTAGCTACTTTGTACTTCTTGCACTGAATGCTAGAAGGAAAGAAATAAAAGGAATAAAACTATTAAGTTATCAAAGATGATACACAAGGATAAAGCAAAGATTACAGCAATAATTGGTCATTGCCAAACATATTACAGCTAGAGTGAAATGATAAAAAAATGGGTATTCCAAAGGGCATAATTTAGTATCACTGTAATTACATCCATCTTTGTTTTTCTCTTCTGAAACTAGCTAAAGCAAAAAGAAATATTATAATCCATAGAATTGGAATATCTAGAAGCAATTGGTGTGATCATATTTCTTGTACATTTTTTGTCATAAAAATAAAAAATAAATGTGTTAATCAATTTACAGCATATATGGTTAATAATACATGGGATAAACTACATTGCATAAGCATATATCTAGAAGCACCATTATTAGAGGAAATGGCTAAAAAGGAAATATTTCTTCATTGCATGAAGAAAATAAGTGTGCATGACAGGTGAAGCATCAAAACGATGGATGGAAGGATAAGGATAGACTTATATGTAGGTATGACATGAGGTCAAAAGGGCTCAAGGAAGATGCTATTTGTGCATAATAAGTTATTGAAACTTAAACAAAAAAGGAATGATTGGCAGTGTTACCCACTAATTTGTACTTAGTGGATTTCTAGTGAGCCGCTAGAGTATTGAACAAGTCAATTGTTCATTGTCAGTGCTTAGAAGTTCCGTGGTTACATCACGACCAGCTGTGGTTCTTTTTTTTAATAAAATGCATGTTCATACCCCTTGGGGGTGTTGTAATAAATGCTCTAACATGACAAACTTTTTGTAAAGGACCGGGATTCCCAGGACTTGGCTATCAATCTGATTATTCTAAGGTGTTTTCTTCCTTGTCAATTATGCAATGCTGAATAAGCGATGTATAATTTTCAAGTTTTTCACCGCCCTCCAAAGCTGAAATTTTCGTCTTGGTGGTTAGGCCTTAGGAAGCTATTAAAGTTCATGTGTCGATGTATATAAATGTGTTAGGAATCGGTATTGAGTCGTATGGACATGTACTAAGTCCCCCTATAGTTTCTCCTTATTCCGAGAAAAATATATTTTTCCGTTTTTTAAGCCATTTTTTAATGGTTTAATTGAAAAACTTCAAAATGTAAAAAAGTGTGATCTGGAGTCCGTTTTTGGCGTGTGTGGGCTCATTTTCAAGCTCATAGCACCTCCTTTACCCCGGAGGCCACTTTTCATATGCTCCAGGTGACTAAATTGTCCCGTATGGCAGTATTTCTCTAAAGATGCTACAAAACATCAAAAAAATGCTAAATTTTGACGAAATGCACCAAAGTCAAAAATCAATATTTTAAAGTGGGAAATGACATGGCATGTGGGTCTTTATGTCATGCCACCCTTCTCCAAACATGGTGGATTTTCAAACTTCGGTTAAAATAAAGGTTGAGAATGGTTTTAATTGTGAGATTCACGTCAAACTTTGAGAGAAAGCACCAACACCAAAACATGGATGTGATTGTATACGGGTGGACCCCTCGTTGATATGTTGAGGTTTTAATACTTTGGTAATGTTGTAAAGTAATGTTTTATATGATATGGAGGTAGGATTGGTTGGGAATAGGGGATGAAGTCAACCACATGAAGGATTCACGCTACCACCATTTGAGGTAGCGAATAGGATGAGGGTGGACCCCCCTCATATATTAAGTTTTAAAAAAGGCTTTGGTTATTTTTTCATTAAAAGCATACACATAAGTTTGGCGAGCTCGCACGTGTGGAGAGTGTTGACACCAATAAGCATGCGAGTGGGTTGGTGGGGAGTTTGGTAGGTATGCATGAGAGGTGTTGCCTCCTCTTGGTATTCAATCCCTCAGATCACTCAAATGATTCTAGTTAACTCATGTCTACTTCAGTTGGTTGGTGCACCCCTGGGGGTTTGTAAAGTCTATTTAAGCAAGTTCTTTTGCCTCATTTCAGATGGAAGGAAGGAACCTCTTTTCTTGTAACACGTTATTGCTATTATCTTTGTGAATAAAATTTAGACTTTGGAGGTCCGTATGGTGCAAGAACTTTCCTGGTGAATGCTTGAGATCGAGATGATATTAACTTAGCTACATTCTTCCTTATGCAAGTTGAGTCATCTAGCTTAGAAGGTTATATTCTAATCCATAGAGTAGGCATTTGAGGTTTTTAATTTGCTTACTTGTGCTAGTGTTTCTAAAATTCGAAAGTAACAAGTTGTAGTCGGTAATACTAATGTTCTTTTGGTTTTAGTTAACTTATCACACTATATTTGATCTTGCTTGTTTTGAAGTGTTTTGTAGAGATCATCAAACGTGAAGCAGAAGTAGGATCTCGGTTGCATCCTGTTTCCCTTCACAACATCTTTTGGATCTAACCTTTCTTGTGCCATAGGGACTCCTTACTCTTCACAATATTCAAGCTGGGGCTTGAGGCCTTCTTTCTTTCTCTTAAATCAAAAAATATTCTTGGTTACCTGTTGAAGCAAGCTATTTCATTTAAAAAAAAATTATCATAAGTATTAGCTTATTATTTTACTAGATCTAAAGCACATACAAATCTTAGTTATAAGCCTAGATCTAGCATATTTTACTTAGTACTTTAAGTAGCATAATTTTCCAAATCTTTGCTAGTACCGAGTATTGTATTTTTTCTATCGTATTATTGTATTGATCTACTAATTTGCAAACTTCTAACTAGTTAGTTTTTAGCAAGTAGATTAGTTCAAGGTTGAGCATCTAGTTAGATCCAATTTCAAATATTTATGTGCTTGCTTTCTTTGTAGATCTAACCGAGTCTTGACTTTCCGAGTAAGACTTTGTCCTGAAAGAGATCCCTGACTGTAATTTAATTATATGCCAAATTGATGTACTACTTAAAATAAAGCACAAGCACCCAATCCGTCCGTCAAGCGCTGTATAGATTATATTTTCCTTTTCTTCAAAATTGGAATTAATATTTGCCATCCACTATGTATTCTCTTGCCCATCGTAGGCTTGCCCTGCGCTTTGGGATAATCAAAAGCAGGAATGCGCACTAATTGATTTCTCGCATCTAACTAAGCAAACTCATTTTAATAAAAACCACCTCCCCGAAAACATTACGGAAATCCGGCATAACGGGCCTAAGAAATAGTGGACAAATTCTTCAGGGAAAGCTGGAACAACTAGAAAGCGACAGTGGGGTCCTGTTAGGATACATCCTTATTGGTGTAGAGTTGAAAACCCCCCCACGACTCCATTTAGCCCACATTTTCCCGTGCGGAGCCACTCGTCTCAAAATCCGGACATATTCCCAGTACCTCATGATATATGGGGAATCCCCTTTTTCCCTTAACTCACTCATCATATAATAACTTTAAAACTGACCAAGAACAAATTGCAAAACATTTTCCATTTCTTCAGCAGCAACTATTCGACTCCATTTGGCACTGGTTCATTTACAAAACTTATTTTCTTTCAGTCATATCATGTTATGAATGTTGTATCTTTATGCTGCTGATCTAATTTCTACTTTGCAATATCTTGTGAGTAAATCATTTCAAACTCCTAACAAAACAATCCATCCACAACTAATAAATAATAAAGAGCCTTAGCAACTCTTTCTTAGGGACTACCCCCCTTGGCTCCATTAGGAGTAGCCTAAACAGAGGAGTCAAGATCAGGTGACAGCACCTGACTCGAGACTTGCCCCCAAGGACGAACTTAGCAGCTTGAAGATTTCTGTTGCGTTATTTCCCCCAGGTGCGTGTAAGGCGACAACAGGCAATTGAAGCATGTTGCCACTCTTGACTGACGTGCATGTGTCAAAGCCCAAAAGTAGGCACACCATCTCGATGGCAACTGCTAAAAGAGAAGCAACTGTCACCACACTCCTCTCTTCCTCGCTTTAGGTTGGCTCTTCTCCAACTCAAGGGGGGCTTCCCTAAGGTTAGGATCACTAAAGCAGATGCAATGACAGACAAGGTGAAATGAAGAGGCTGCCTTAGAGAAATGGTTGTAGGATAGATGTAATTTGAATGAGTGATGGGAAGGAGGGAAGGATCAATCCTCAAAAAGAGACCAATGCCAGTACATCAAAGGGGATAATGGAGTCAAAAAGAGAACTCAAAAGGGCCTTGTGTCATATGTAAATAAGGGGAGGAGATCGCATGATTGAGCAAACACCGCTTAGTCAAATTACGGCTACTAGATTTACATCTTCCTCCTAATTGCAGGAGATGCGTGTTGCACACAAAAGATCAATATTACACAATCAAACTAGATTAAATGTAAACGTCGATGCCCGTACGAGCATGCTCACAAAGGGAAAAAACTAACAACTGTTAAGAATTTTCACCTTCCAACATGATGGTAGCATCCGTTTATGGTCCCCAGCGCAAACAAAGAAAAAGAACAAAATAACTTCTAGCAAAATTCACCGCTATTGAAGCATCACAAGTTCACGCCACACATTTGAAAGAGTCCTCAACTAAACATCCAAAAACTCCATTTGATGAATTTTCTATTAAGCTCTGGGAAAGAACTATCACAACGTTTTTCCACCATCACAATGAAAGAGGCTATCCTCTTTAAAGGCCAAAAAGACTCTCATAAAATAACAAGGAAATGAAAAAATAAAATAAAAAAGGTGGATTGAGATCCACTTTTCTCTCCACTAAAATCTAAAAAGACCACTACATAACCTAAGTGTAACTACCACTTTGGTTAATAAACTAACCTAAGGACCTCACTTCATTAAGGCAAATTTATCCTTGACTAAAAGTGAAAAGACCCACTTTAACCAAAGACACACCAAATAAAAAGGTCACTTTTAAACAAAACCCCAAGCCAACAACTCCATGTAGCAACCCAAATACCCCGAATCAGCTATCAGTGGATGAAATTTCTTCTTGTAATCAGATAACGTGTGATACATGGGTTTCTAATTGGTGTTTCGGATTCCAAGAGGAACTGTGACGAGAACATGGCAACAAGATACTCCAGTAGCTACCTCGTTCAACATGATACTCCTTGTAATCAATCGCCAAACGAGATGAAACGGGATCAATTAGCTGCTCTCGAACTATATCTTGAAACGTTTGTCAACGCCAATGGTTAAATCAGACTGACTTGGAATGCAAAAGGTGTTTGGCAATAGACACTAATGGTATTGAATGTCCAACCAGAACTCGGATGATTTTGATCTGTCACAAGAAAACGATCTTCCCTTTCCTTGGCTTACTTGTCACTACCGTTGGCGCACTTTTATTTACAAAATGATGAGATGGCTTCCATAAAAAATGTGATTTTAGGTGATTCCCTTATCTCCAACGCTGCTACAGTAATGAACTCATGGAGATCCACTTTTGTATTCTACTGTTAATGAGTAGTGTGGACCCCACCCGAAATCTAGGACTTGGATTCAAAATTATTTACGTTGGATGCTTACAAATACAGCGTGGAAATATCCCCTATAACCAGCTACGTGATGCATTGATCATGAGTTTTTGGGCAGATTTGGGATACTGGTATATCTTCAATGGGCATTGTGACAGTCTAAAAGGAGTGAAATATTGAACAAATCAAAGATTGGGAGCTGGTCTGCTGTGTTTGACAGCTGCAATCTATATACGAGAAATGGATCTTGTTGCCGCCTAATTCGCACGTGGTAGAAATCTTCAAGCCACTGGGTGCGACCTTGGGGGCAAGCTCGAGCCAAGTGTTGTCACCTGATACTCAGCTCCTCCGTCTAGGCCAACTCCTAGCGAAGCCAAGGGGGGTGGACCCTAATGACAAGTAAAATCTAGGGTTTGTACTCTACGAGAGAAATAATTAATTCTAGGAGTTAATATGAAATGGATAAAATAACAAAACGGACTATTGCAAGAAAGAGATCACATCAACAACATATGATAATGTAAGCACCATTCACGACATTTCATAATAATTGATTTAAGCATTGAAAGTAAAACAGACCAATGCCGATGAATATGGAGTGCTTGTAAAAGTGGAGTGTTGTTGTGTCGTGTAAGCATTGCAGTTGTCTCGTTGGTTAGTTTTAAAATTACTAATGAGTAATTAAGGGTGTGGGTTAATTGTGGGTTTGGCCCAACAAGTCAAGTCCCTTTGAATTGAGTGCTAAAGCAGTAATACCAAGTGTCCAACAGGGCGAGGATGAACCTGTTTGGAGCAACCCCCTGACTCTGTAGTAGTTACCCTTTGCAACCTCCCGAGTTCTCGAGAAAATCACTTGTGTGGATTTTCCTATTAAATCTAGTAACTCATATCCCTTTCTGATACAACCAATTGATCAGACAAGCTGCAGCCGTGTAGAGCATACGGGGAAGGAGTCTTGGTTTATTTTATTAGAGACGTAGCAATGAGTTGTTTAGATGATGACCGAAGAGTCTCTTTCACCTTTCGGGTACTTGGGAAAGCAATGGTCGGATTGATTTAAAAATTAAGAACAAAAAAAATAAAAGAAATATTTTCTAATTAATCCTACCACGAATCTCTTTCACCCTTTCAGGGTACTCGAGAGAGCGTGGGGTAAGTATTTGTTTTACTTCCTTGATCAAATAAACAACTAAATCGGAAATAAATATAAAACTAACTAAAACTGGAAAATCATAAAAAAAGACACCGACACAAATCCCCCTAGGGGGGATGGGGAGCGGGATCTAACGAGCCTACTCAAGCTTGATTTTATTAATCAGTTACAATGCTTCAGCAGAAATTCTCTTTAGTCCTTGTTATCTGGGATCCAAAGGCTTACAAAATACAAGGAAAATAAGCCCAGCTAAGGGGAAAGCCTCCTGGGAGCTCCAAATGTCCAAAAAAGGTAATTCTGGGCAAAGTTTCATTCTTTTTTTTGATGGGCTTGCTAAAAACCAGCAAGATAATGTCAGTGAAAGATGCCCAAAAACACTTTGGAAGTGTCTTTGGACAACATGCAAAAATTACAAAAAAACTCTAAGTAACAACTGACTATAAAAAAAAAAGAAACAACTAAGTAAGGCAAGCTAGAAAGCTTTCCTTCTTAGGACCTTTGCTTGCCTCTTGAAAAGAATGGAAAGCAAATCTCAAGCATTAAAATGCTAGATAAAACTTTAAAATGCACAAAACTCCTTCAACAAGCTTTTTTAATTTTCAAAATTTTAAACTTGCGGAAAAAAGAGAAAAGTAACTAGATAGAGAATTTTAAATGTACCTTGGAAGCAGACCAGAAATATAAACTTTTAGACATTAGATCTACCTTTAATATGACCTTATATGCTAGATCTAATATGGAAACGTTTGAAACTGAAAGAAACTTTTAAGAAATTTGTGGATGAAAAGTTAAAGAACCCAGAGTAGAGCAAGAAATAAAGGAGAGAAAACGCCTCCTTGGTGAGATCAGAGGGACAAAACTTATTTCCAATTTACTGAAGGAAAGGTAGAGCACATTTGCTCATCAATACTCCAGCTTTAGCTTCATGCAAAAGATTCTCAACACTAGCAATGGGGATTAAAAAATACCCGTGTAAACCAAAAAAAGACTACAATAACAATGTAGATCCAAACATGAAATCATACATATATCAAATAGTCTTCTTCGACTTGCAATAAAAGAGTAACCTATCAAGAACTACCTTTTATCTTTACAAAAATACCATTTCCTTCTGAGAGCAGGCTAATCCCAAACATATGCAAGCATGAAAACAAATACAGGTTACCTCACTAATGTAGAGTAAACTCCATCCAAACATCCATAGATCCCACATAGAAATTGCCTCCAAAGTCTTTTATTCACAATACTCAAGAAAGCTATTACAATGTATACAAGCAGAGGTTCCACTTTTTGATGCTTAAGAATGGAGAAGTGACCTGCTTAAATAGGAAAATTGAGAGAGTGGGGGTGCATCACCACTTGGAGTAGAGCTTGAGTTGCATGAGTTGATTAAGGGCTGCATTGAAGTTAAACATTAGTTGAAGTGGAGAGGAACAAAGAGTGGGGGCGCCACCTCTCCACTTCAATTCCCACCAAACTGTACATCACTCGCCATATCTTAAGTTTGGTGGAGTCGTCGTATCTTCAATCCAACTTCAATCATACGCCTTGACTTCCACAACTCGCTCTTTAAATTAATACAACATGCCAACATGTCATGTTAATAATTATCACGCGACTCATGCGATGAAGAGAGGCGAATCGTTTATGTGAAATGAAATCACCACCTTAAGGAATCTTTATCAAACAAATTCTAATGGATGAAATCGCCTTTGTCATAGAATGAGACTAGGTTTCCATATTAATTCCTTTACAATATGTCCATCCTCCAAATGATTGGTCATGCCATACATTAACTCATGAAGAGATCGCAACTTGAGATGACGTGAGCATTTTGGGTAAGTGCTAAATTTATGAAGTCTTCACATGGTATCCAAACCTCACTTAAAAGTGACGCTTCCTCAATATATAAGGTCACCACTATGGGGGCCACCATGCCCCATCACCATTTAACCATAAAAATAATCACCCTTTTGACTTATTACTAATTTGACTTTTGCCACAATGATGCATTTTTAGCATTTAAAATGCTATCTTGATGCATTTTTAGCCAAGTAATGCCTCACGAGATGTTCTGGCTGCCTGACTGATGTAGAAAGTGGTCCCTCCGGTAAAGTGGGCACTCTGAGTGTGAAAACAAGTGTCCCCACGTCAGAAACGGATTCCGTATCTGACTTTTATTACATTTTGAAATTTTTTAATTAAACCATTAAAAAATGGCTTAAAAAACGAAAAAAAAAAAAAATTTGCGGAAACTGAGGAAACTCTAGGGGGACCTAGTACATGTCCATACGACTCAATTAGAATGCCTAGCATGGTGAAAAACACCGACACGAAGGCTCTAATAACCTCCCTAGGCCGAAACACTAAAATGACTACCCCAGCTTTGGAGGTGTGAGTGAAAAACTCAAGAAATTATTAGTCATTTGTTCAACAACCAATAATAACCAAGGGAAAAAACACTCTGGTTGATGCTTAAGTCCAAGAAGCCGAGCCTTTTATAAAAAATTAAATGCTAGGACTTTTTTTACAATTTCCCCAAGGGGGTATGAACATGTGTTACAAAAAATAAAACAGCCATGAAGGCCTAAAAGAACTTCTGAACTTTGAATATGAACAAGTATCTTGTTCATCATTGGTGGCTCACAAAAAGTCCAACTAGGTCCAGCCTAGTCAGTAACAGATCTTTCAACGCATTGTTTAACAAATGTTTGTAATTGGCAGCTCATTGTGGTGTCTGTTTGGACATTTGTGTCAATAACCAAACCCAATAAAATGGTGCACTCTGCATAAGATTAATGCAAAAACTCAGTGAATGATGAACGCATGGAGAAGGATGATCAACGCCATACTCGAATCAGTTGATAATTTTAGGTACTGTGACCCCGACCTAGCATATGCTATGAACACAAATGAGGTCAAATCATGTTACTTGTTTTATCTGGAAACTTTCTAATCCTAGTCAACCTCATCCTGTAGCTTGCAGGTGAAAAAAATACTCCCTTTTTAGTATGTGAAAATTCTTATGTATAGACCTTGTTTATTGTTTCGACTGTGGATGATGTTTGCACTTTGAAACATTTCCACTATGAGTTGACAAAGGTTGCCCTCTGTACCATGGCTCTGTTGTTGTTAACCTGTATATGGATACTTTTTGCTCTTCCTCATTGTTGCTTTGTTTCTGTAAAGAATGACTTAACCACTCGAAATGCAGATGCATTTGGAAGGGTAACATCTGGCTCCATATGAGGATGTGTGCTCTTTGAAAGAGTACTTGAGAACCTCATCCTCTGGGTATTGCAGACCAGCAATGAGAAACAAGACGACAATGTGGAGGGATGGCTCAATTCACATCCAAAACCACATGTTTATTACATAAACAATGACAGAACATAATGCTAATAATAACAACAAATGCTCATGCAAGAGCTTTATTCTTCCTACCGACCTACTCTATTAGGTGACAAAAGAATGCTAAGTATAATGATACAACCAATGGAGCCATTTTAACATCTCTTATATGCCAAATTGCTTTTCCTTTTTCTTGGTCATTAACCAAAACAAGGTCTCACCAAATACGCTATGAATGTGATCTGGAAACGCCACCAAAATATGGTTGTAAAAGACAGATCCTCTACTATGATGGGAGCCATATCTCAGATCTACAAGTAGATAGCATGATTTAGTGCATGCTTCATCAACATAATGCTGAAGGGGGCTGGAATAATAAGTGGGAAGCACCTTTTCAAGATTAGTTCTATCATCCAAGGGCTTCTCATAAGGCAGACCTGCAAAACAAGAATTATTATCTTTGGTGAAAAATTTAGGAAGGTGCAAACCTTCATCATAAAGTTGTGCATGAATATTTGTGGTGGCATAAGCTTGGGGTAGCTTCATATCTTCAATGTTAATATCAGGAAGCTCTTTCGTGATATCTTCAATAAAGGGCCCTTGTAATACTTCCTCAATCAGATCATTCATGATTCTTTCTTTAAGCTACCCTATTTGATCTTCAATGTGCTCTTCATGGATCTCCTCTTTAGATTCAGGTTGTGCTCTAGGGAGTAGGGAAAGAAATTCTTTGGCTAGCTGCTCAATCTCATTAACAGTTCCTTCATGCCAACGAAGGAGAAACTTCTCGAAAAACCTTGCCACTGAGTCTATTGCTTCATCAAAGAGGTCATGGAGCCAATTTTGTGCATCCCCCTCCAAGGTTAAAGCAAAAATGATCATAAAATCATCCTCATGATAAACTTTAAAATCAACCATCAATTTGCAAAAAGAAACAATATGACGAATGGTAGAGTCCTCATCATTTACAAAGAACTCTAGAACAACTTTATGTACTCTTTTATAACAACCACTAGGAAATCCATGGATATTTGAGAAATCTAGTGGGATGAAGGCTTCATGCAGGAGAGCACGAAGCATTTCTTTATCATCACCCATGGTCTAAAATAATGAGGTGCTAGATTTGAAATATGCATATCGTCATACCTCAAAACCAAGCTGTGGAGTCGCCAAGGTGACCTTGAAAGCCTTCTAATCTATGAGTGTGCTCACCTCTACACCCAATAAAGTTNCTCAAAATGGGCCTTTCAACCCTAATTCAAATTCCATGTCATCATGTGTTAGCCAATGAAATTGCTTTAAATTTGAAATACCGTATAGGTATTAAACAATTTTTAATATAAATTTGGGGATAGGTGAATTATTTTAATAATATAATTTGTCTATGGGCTGCCCAAGCTGCCCAAAATTATCTTGGATATTGAAAATGAAATTAATATGCTAACCGATTTTAGGTAATACTTCTCCCATTTGAAATATATAATAGTAAAAATAATTAATATCATAACTAATATATAATAATATTACTCGGTCCAATACCTTTAACTCGGTTAAAAAATATTACTTGGTCCAAAAATATTAATGGGTCAAATCATTTTAACTCGGTCCAAAAATATTACTCAGTCAAATACCCATCCATGTTTTAGGTAATACATGACCAATATATAATATATAATAATAGTAATTAATATTATTACTAATATATAATAATAATAATATATTATAATTAATATTATTATAATAACCGTCAAAAGTTCTGTCCATATTAACCGCCAAAAGTTGGGCCTAATAACTTTTAACTAATATATAATTTGTATTTAACCTATAATAATAACCAACAACATAACTAATATACACATCATATTTTAGGTGATATGTAACCAATATATAATATATAATAGTAATAGTAATTAATATTATCTAATATTCATAATAACCATCAAAAATTGGGTTTAAACACTTTTAACTAATATTTACAACTAATATATAATAATATATTATTATAATTAATATTTTATAATAACCGTCAAAAGTTGAGTCTAATCACTTTTAACTAATATTAATATTTAATAGTATTATATTCTAATTAATATATTATAATAATAATATTATACACCATAAAAGTCAAATAACTGTTAAGATGGAATTGTGTATTTAATTTTACTTCCTTATTTTGGGTGAAAACACTACATCAAACGTCGTCCTCATAAATTGATTTTAATATAAAATATATATTTAAGGTAGCTTTGATAAAAGTGAAATAACCCTGGGCAGCTTCGATAAAAGTGAAATAGTATAAAAAATTGGCTACATGACATTTTTTATTATTTTCCTTAGGAGGCCCATTTTTCATCCAAATTTCCTCTAATTTCAGGTCTACAAAAGGACAAGGGCTTCGTCCCTCAATGGAGTCACCATGTGAGAATCAGGATCTGCAATATGATCTCCCACAAATGTCAATGAAGCATAGACTTCAAATCTACGGGAACTGGACTTTGTCCCAGGCAGCGGCGCCAAAAATGTTGCCGCTCTTGACCAGCGTGCGTGTGTCAAAGTCCAAAAGTAGGCACACCATCTCGATGGCAATTGCTAAAAGAAAAGCCACTGTCACTACACTCCTCTCTTCCTCGCTTCAGGTTGGCTCTTCTCCAACTCAAGGGGGGCTTCCCTAAGGTTAGGATAACTAAGGAAGATGCAGTTACGAACAAGGTGAAACGAAGTGGTTGCCTTAGAGAAACAGTTGTAGAATAGATGTAATTTGAATGAGTGATGGGAAGGAGGGAGGGTCAATCCTCAAAAAGAGACCAGAGCCAATACATTAAAGGGGAGAATGGAGTCAAAAAGAGAACTCAATAGGGCCTTGTGTCATATGTGAATAAGGGGGAGAGATCGCATGATTGAGCAAACCCTGCTTAGTCTAATTACGGCTACTAGATTTACTTCTGCCTCCTAATTGCGGGAGATGCGCTATGCATGAAAAAGTTCAATATTACACAATCAAACTAAATTAAATGTAAACATCGATGCCCATACGAGCATGCTCACAAAGGGAAAAAAACTAACAACTGCTAAGAGTTTTCACCTTCCAACGAAGTGGTAGCATCCGTCTATGGTCCCCAGCGCAAACATAGAAAAGAAACAAAATAACTTCTAGCAAAATTCACCGTTATTGAAGCATCACTAGTTCACACCACACATTTGAAAGATTCCTCAACTAAACATGCAAAAACTCCATTTCATGAATTTTCTATTAAGCTCTGGAAAAGAACTATCCCAACTTTTTTCCACCATTACAATGAAGGAGCCTATCCTCTTTAAAGGCCAAAAAAGATCTCATAAAATAACAAGTAAATGAAAAAAGGTGGATTGAGATCCACTTTTCTCTCCACTAAAGTCTAAAAAGACCACTACATAACCAAAATGTAACTACCACTTTGGTTAATAAACTAACCAAAGGACCTCACTTCATTAAGGCGAATTTATCCTTGACTAAAAGTGAAAAGACCCACTTTAACCAAAGACTCACCAAATAAAAAGGTCACTTTTAAACAAAACTCCAAGCCAATAACTCCACGTAGCAACCCAAATAACCCGAATCGGCTATCACTGGATGAAATTTCTTCTTTGTAATCAGCTAACGCGTGATACATGGGTTTCTATTTGGTGTTTCGGCTGCCAAGAGGAATTGTGACGAGAATTAGGCAACGAGATACTCCAGTCACCAAACGAGATGAAACGGGATCAATTAGCAACTCCCAAACTATATCTTGAAACGTCTGTCAACGCCAATGGTTAAATCGGACTGACTCGGAATGCAAAAGGCGTTTGGCAATAGACGCTGACGGTATTGAATGTCCAACCAAAACTCTGATGATTTTGATCTGTCACACGAAAACGATCTTCCCTTCCCTTTTCTTACTTGTCACCATTGTTGGCGCACTTATTTTTATAAAATGATGAGATGGATTCCATAAAAAAAATGCAATTTTAGGTGATTCCCTTATCTCCGACGCCGCTGCAGTAGTGAACTCGTGGAGATCCGCTTTTGTATTCTGCTGTCAAAAGGTAGTGTTGACCCCACCCGAAATCTAGGACTTCGCTTCAAAAATATTTACGCTGGCTGCTTACGAATACAACATGGAAATATCCCCTATAACCAGTTGCGTGATGCATTGATCATGATTTTTTGGGCAGATTTGGGGTGCTAGTATATATTCAATGGGCGTTGTGATAGTTTAAAAGGAGTGAAATGTTGAACAACTCAAATATTGGGAGCTGGTGTGCTGTGTTTGACAGCTGCGAGCTATATGAGAAATGGATCTTTCAACGCACCATTTAACAAATGTTTGTAATTGGCAGCTCACTGTGGACCGTGGTGTCTATTTGGACATTTGTTTCAATAACCAAACCCAATAAAATGTTGCGCTCTCCATAACATTAACGCAAAAACTCAATAAGTGATGAACGTTTGGAGAAGGATGATCAACGCCACACCCGAATTAGTTTATAATTTTAGGTACTGTGACCCCGACCTAGCATATGCTATGAACACAAATGAGGTCAAATCATGTTACTTGTTTTATTTGGAAACTTTCTAATCCTAGCCAACCTCATCTTGTATCCTGCAGGTTAAAAAAAAAACTCCCTCTTTAGTATGTGAAAAGTCTTATGTATAGACGTTGTTTATTGTTTTGACCGTAGATGGGAGTTGGTGTGCTGTGTTTGACAGCTGCGAGCTATACGAGAAATGGATCTTTCAACGCACCATTTAACAAATGTTTGTAATTGGCAGCTCACTGTGGTGTCTATTTGGACATTTGTTTCACTAACCAAACCCAATAAAATGTTGCGCTCTCCATAAGATTAACGTAAAAACTCAATAAGTGATGAACATTTGGAGAAGGATGATCAATGCCACACCCAAATTAGTTTATAATTTTAGGTACTGTGACCCCGACCTAGCATATGCTATGAACACAAATGAGGTCAAATCATGTTACTTGTTTTATCTGGAAACTTTCTAATCCCGGTCAACCTCATCTTGTATCCTGCAGGTTAAAAAAAAACTCCCTCTTTAGTATGTGAAAAGTCTTATGTATAGACGTTGTTTATTGTTTTGACCGTAGATGATGTCTGCACTTTGAAACATTTCCACTGTGAGTTGACAAAGGTTTCCCTCTGTACCATGGCTTTGTTGTTGTTAACCTGTATCTGGATACTTTCTGCTCTTCCTCGTTGCTGCTTTGTTTCTGTAAAGAATGCCTTAACTACTCGAAATGCAGATGCTTTTGGAAGGGTAACATCTGGCTCCATATGGGGACGTGTGCTCTTTGAAAGAGTACATGAGAACCTCAGCCTTTGGGTATTGCAGACCAACTTTGAGAAACAAGATGACAATGTGGAGGGATGGCTCAATTGACATCCAAAACCAAATGTTTATTACATAAACAATGACAGAACATAATGATAATAATAATAGTAAATGCTAATGCAAGAGCTTTATTCTTCCTACCTACCAGGCGACAAAAGAATGCTAAGTATAATGATACAACCATTGGCAGCATTTTAACATTCTCTTCTATGCCAAATTGCTTTTCCTTATGCTTGGTCATTAACCAAAACAAGGACTCACCAAATACATTGTGAATGTGATCTGGAAATGCCACCAAAATATGGCTGTAAAAGACAGATCCTTTACTCGGATGGGAGCCATATCTTAGATCTACAAGTAGATAGCATGATTTAGCGCATGCTTCATCAACATAATGCTGAAGGGGGCTTGAATAATAAGTGGGAAGCACCTTTTCAAGCTTGGTTCTATCATCCAAGGGCTTCTCATAAGGTAGACCTGCAAAACAAGAATTATTATCTTCGGTGAAAAATTTAGGAAGGTGCAAACCTTCATCATAAAGTTGTGCATGAATATCTTTGGTGACATAAACTTGGGGTAGCTTCATATCTTCAATGTTAATATCAGGAATCTCTTCAGCGATACCTTCAACAAAGGACCCTTGTAATACTTCCTCTATCGGAGCATTCATGATACTTTCTTTAAGTTGCCCTAATTGATCTTCAATGTGCTCTTCATGGATCTCCTCTTTAGATTCAGGTTGTGCTCTAGGGAGTAGGGAAAGAAATTATTTGGCTAACTGCTCAATCTCATTAACAGTTTCGTCATGCCAACGAAGGAGAAACTTCTCGAAAAACCTTGCCACTGAGTCTATTTCTTCATCAAAGAGGTCATAGAACCAATTTTGTGCATCCCCCTCCGAGGTTAAAGCAAAATGATCATAAAATCATTCTCGTGATGAACTTTAAAATCAACCATCAATTTGTAGAAAGAAACAATATGACGGATGGTCGAGTCCTCGTCATTTCCAAAGAACTCTAGAACAACTTTATGTACTCTTTTATAACCACCATTAGGAAATCCATGGATATTTGAGAAATCTAGTGGGGTGAAGGATTCATGCAGGAGAGCACGAAACCTTTCTTTATCATCATTGTGATGCATTGATCAAGATTTTTTGGGCAGATTTGGGGTACTGGTATATCTTCAATGGGCGTTGTGACAGTCTAAAAGGAGTGAAATGCTGAACAACTCAAAGATTGGGAGTTGGTGTGCTATGTTTGACAGCTACGAGCTATACGACAAATGGAGCTTTCAATGCATTGTTTAACAAATGTTTGTAATTGGCAGCTCACTATGGTGTTTGTTTGGACATTTGTTTCAATAACCAAACCCAATAAAATGGTGGGCTCTGTATAAGATTAAAGCAAAAAATCAATGAATGATGAACGTCTGGAGAAGGATGATCAACACCACACCTCAATCAGTTGATAATTTTAGGTACTATGACCCCAACCTAGCATATGCTATGAACACAAATGAGGTCAAATCATGTTACTTGTTTTATCTAGAAACTTTCTAATCCCAGTCAACCTCATCCTGTAGCCTGCAGGTAAAAAAAATACTCATTTTGTATCTGAAAAGTCTTATGTATAGACCTTGTTTATTGTTTTGACTGTGGATAATGTATGCAGTTTGAAACATTTCCATTGTGAATTGACAAAGGTTTCCCTCTGTACCATGGCTCTATTGTTGTTAACATGTATCTGGATACTTTCTGCTCTTCCTCATAGTTGCTTTGTTTCTGTAAAGAATGCCTTAACCACTCAAAA
Source organism: Pseudotsuga menziesii (assembly GCA_001517045.1). Taxonomy (NCBI): domain Eukaryota; kingdom Viridiplantae; phylum Streptophyta; class Pinopsida; order Pinales; family Pinaceae; genus Pseudotsuga; species Pseudotsuga menziesii. Next base: position 222,568 of record LPNX010175685.1, on the reverse strand, counting down.
TGCAGATGCATTTGGAGGGGTAACAAAGCCCTATCTCATTGGTAACATATTCGGAGTCTTAAAGAGGATGACGACTTTATAAAAGGCACAGCCTAATTGTTCTGATGTTTTCCAATTAAACCCAAATGGAAATCTTCCCATGTGCTGATTTCAGGGCTATCAAGTGGAGGGGTAAGTTTCTTTCATTGTGACCATAATGTCTTAAATATAGCCAAAGACTATTATTTAAGATTCCACCACTAAAATAATTGAAGAAGTGTTGTCCTAAGAAGGAATGCTAGTTGAAAACAACATAAATTTAATCATTGACTTAATCTAACAACTTACCCATATAAATTGGGTTTCAACTAAAAAGTCATCACTATGAAGAATAGTACAAAATTAAAACCCAACTAAAATCATACCAATCAGAATCATGATGACAATAATAATAATAATCAACAAATATACATGTGTTCTTAAATGATTTTTGAATCTTCTGTAAAGCCCTCTGCATATGCCATACTTACAAAATTTAACCAATTTGCTAATGCTAGGTGAAGGTGCGAAACAAGGCTTAAGGCAAAGGGTGATGACTTTTGGTTGACTTTGACCATGTGATCTTTCCAAGTGATAACAAATACACACAACCACAATGACATATGTATGACAAAGAACAATAGGGAATGGTGGTGTCTCACAAATGGATGAGTTGATCTGAAAGAGTCCATTCAGCTTTAACATGTCTATTGCTCACATCCAAGCTAATAATCAAACTCCATGAGGTTCTTTTTTAGGACCCTTGTGTTGAGTACACAAGAAACTGTAGTGATGAGATCCTAGGGGACACTTAGAATGAGTTGTCCCCGAATCCATCTCACATAAAAAACCGTAGGTTCCGTGATGAATTAATCATTACATTTAATAATATGACCAACAATCTTTAGATTTAGCATTTAGTTATCCGCTGCTTTTTAGGCCTTCAACATTTCATTTCATAGCCCTTTTTAGTTGGGTCTAAAGACACAGTTTACAAATTCATTCATGGGCTTGCATTTCACAATATATAGCATGTAACACATAATGTGTGTAATGATGGTAGACATATTGCTTCAAGTTTTAGTTGACAACTCTTCGGGCAACTAGAGGGGAATATCCACAGTCAAGACCAAACATTGGGGGCAACCGACCAAAGAGGTCAAGTCTTCAAAACCCAACTCACCTATGCTCAGGAACCAACACCAACGGGTTCTCCTGGCCCAAAAGGATCAAGGATTTGGTAAGTTTTGTTGCACAACTCAGATCCAAGACACAAAACAACATGGGTTTTGTCATACATAGGGGTCAAAGCAGGGAAAAGCTCTTCAATCTCACAAGTCTCAGTCATAAGTCAAGGGATAAGATAATACGAATGAGACTGGATGTACGGAGGACTGTGACAAGGTGGAACCAGTATAGTAAGATAGACTAAGTTTTGAGCAAAGCATGGCATAAACAATGACCTTCAACATAAGATTCTCCAACCATTCACAACACAAGTTAGGCTTCAGCAAACGAGTAGTATAAGCATAGGTCACCATAATCATCATAGCATAATAAGTCAAAGATACTAATATACATTAAAGAGAAAAATCCTACCAAGAAGCAATATACCTGATCTCACCATATTCATGTCTCTATCTGATGTGTCAATCTGTGCACTATGTACCATCTCTCCTGGTCCGCTCAAATGAACTATGTCATCACCAAAGTCATCTCAATAGATAAGGAGATCTCAGACATGGCAAGGAAATACTTTGCATCTGCTACTGAAGGAAGGCTCCGAATGGCTCATGTTGTAACGATGATCCTTGTTGTATCCCCATCAATATGTTTGGCTCAGAGAATAAAGAGAAAATCCATATGTTGCATCATAGTAGACTAACTACAATATATGTGATAACAGGATGAACAAAGAATACCATCACTTAGTCCACATTGACGCATGCTACGCATTAGTACCTCTTGGCAACAATTCACTCTCTCCAAATGTTATAAGTTGGTTTTCAAATCTATATGCAATAGCTCTTGAGATATTGTTAGCTCATTAGAAATTCACACTTGTTGAGGTTTTGTGGGTTGTTTTTAGTAGTTGGGCTACCTCTGTTCTTGAGCAGTACTGGCAGTTCTTTGAGCCAGTCTTTTACTATGAGATCAGCAGATGATGAGCCATCATTTGATGATCTCCCACTTTCAACAGATCCGGAGCATCCAAATTTGACCAATTCTATGCCATGATTGAGCCTCATGACCCCAGATTCGATGACTGAGTTAGCCATTTTTCTTTTATGACCCAAAGCAGAGCTTATTATAGTGCCCATGATATGTAGCAGCAACAGTTGTTCCAGTGAATCTTCAAATTGGTTTTAGATCTAGTGCAGGTATATGACCCAGGTGATATTATGGTTTGCGCATATGGATTTTGATGTTGCTCGATTACCTTTTTCAACAGTGAGACTCGGTTGATTTTGATTATATGTTGGCAATACTTTACCTTGGTTTACTTGGAATCTAAAGTATAAATGATCCAATGGTTTTGACTGGGAAATTCTTTTGTATACTCATTGGCCTTTCCCTACTCCTAGTATGGATTTAGTCATTTCCCTTTAGGGACATAGCTTGCTAGTCTTGGCATCATTTCCACTGTCTCCATCCATCCATTGCCTTCCCACTTTCATTAGTTATCCTTGACTTGTAACTTGACTAGTGACATCTGGGATTTCCCCCACCTTCACCTCTATGTTGGAATAGGTCTCCATGTATAAAATTGTTTCTTGATGTTGGTTTATGTGATGTTTATCACATGGAAAGTCTACCTCTAGGTCTTGAACACAAGTAGTCCTACCAAAGAAAGTGTTTTTAGACACTAAGGCATCAGAGCTTAAAGTTATTCTAAATGGATGCCCTGCCAACAAAATAAAAGTGTCTTTAGACACTACTGGAAATAGAAAAATAAAACTAGCCAGTGGACAAGAGATGAGCACTTATCCATTGTATGGTGTAAGGCTCATTTATCCCCACAAGGTATCAGGGTGAGGCAAGCCCCTGAAGGCTGAACCTTAGTCATTTTCTGGAAACCCAGAAGGCTTTCCAGGGAACCTGCTCTTGGAGGCTGGAAAGTTATCATTCAAAAACAAAGTTGATGACTAGAGGATGAGCACTCATTCTTTGTATAATGTACGGCTCATTTGCCCCCACAAGGCAACATGGAGAGATTGTCCCAGGAAGGTCACGTCTTTGTCATTATCCGGAAGCCCAGAAGGCTTACCAGGGCACCTGCCTTTAGAGGTAAACTAGTGAAATAAATGTTGAGCAAATAAAGTATTAAAAAGGTTGCTTGTCTAGAGTCTAGTGGAGCCTTCTCATCATTCCACCCATTTGTGAGACATCACCATGCCCTATTGTTCACCTAGTCCAACTTATGTGTTGTGTGGATCCCCTTGTCCTTTATCCCAGGTGCTTACAGTGTTGAATTATCAAGTCATGCCTTGGCCTTACCTGTTGTTTATGATCCCTTCACCCTTGACTAGCAAAAGGGATAAATCTATAAATGGGTATAGACTGGAGGTTCTTGTTTTGAAGCAACTAATCATTTTGATTTGGATTATTATATATGTATTGTGCTTATACTTTCCAACAAAATCTAATCATACTTGAGTGTCACTGTTAGCATAGATAATTGAACATGCAAGTCCATTTGTACTTTGCAGTATTAGATTTTAGCAATTGGGTCATCATTTGATTAGTTTTGACTTGGTCAACCCAGTGTTGGCCAGGCCATGAGCAAGATCCAGGATGAGTTATAAACAAATGTTTATGGATGATGATTATTTATGGTCTACAGGTGTCCATTACATATTCATGCTTTAGAGGGTGATTTGTTATGATGGCTTGTATTATTTCCACGATTATCAACATTTACAGGCTTTATTATTATTATTGTTCTGACATGGATGGGGCCTCTGATGTACCTTTGTGATGGACATATGGTGTATGAGTACTCATTCCAAGTTGATTTGGACATTCTGAGTCCATTGATGCAGCTGGTTTTCAATTTCGGGCAGTTACGAGATAGATATGGGTCTCTTGGCCTTTTTGTAGCAGTTTTGCTTGGGGAAAATGAAAATAAAACACAATGTGGAAAAACTTAAGTTCTCCTAGGGTGCCAGAGGGATTCTTAGGGTGCATCCAGTCGATTTTACCATACTACCACAATCCCAAATCCATCCGTGCAGTCATTTGGCTTCAGTTTTTGGTCCCCTGTGAGATATTGGTTGTTTTATGTTCCCAAGGCAGCATTTTAATAATAAAAAAATGGCTAGAGGAAATCGATTTGGGAAATTGGGGCAAAGGAATGGCATGGATTTGGTTTGAGGCGCAGTGTTTGGGTCACATTCATCATCCGACATCAGCTTCACTTCACTCGAGGTCCACACATCCTTGATTTATGGAGTTTGAGGTTGTTTTGATATATTTTGAGGGAAATCCCCTAGTGATTTTTATCACTCCTTTATATTATTTGCCACCACACCTTATTATTGTGCCATGGGGCCATGCTAGTGAAGGGTAACATAACCTCCTAGCCCCAACATGTGCTACTTTGTGGTCATTAGTCATATTTTATGTGGTGCGCCCCCTCATTGGGCATTTCTAGTGATGCACCCTCCTCTTTTAGTGAGTTGATCCATGTGAGATGTATTCGGCTAATCTTAGCCGTAGATTAGGATGATTTTATCTTATGATCTTGACCTTTGATCTTTTTGGATCTAGGTATTATGCACTTGAGAGGTCTATATATTGAGATGTTCTCTCATTTGTAAATGGACTTTTGGCTCTCAAACTCTTGGATTAATAAAATATTTTGCAGAAACTCTTCGAAGCTTTGTCGAATGTCTTGTATGGAGATTGAAAAGCCTTGTTCTCTCTAGCATTCTTGCGGATCTATGCATTTCTAATATTTTTGCAGGTTTCCATCCATTTGGTGAAGGAAGCGTTTGGGTAGGGGCGCTATTGTGACTGAGCTCCATAGTGTCCTCTCAAGTTGTCTTTGATTCAGGGAGTATCTTTATTGTGTCTTACGGCCATTTTGATGTTCTTTGTTTCATCTTTCTTCGCCATTTCATCTATCCTTTTGTAAATCGATTCTCATAGTAGATCTCTTTTGCAAGAGGAGGGAGAGCTTGGCATTTGAAAGAAGGTAGCGATTTCACTTGGAGGCATAGAAAACACTCGTAATTGATTGGAAGGAAAATATCATCGTCATACAAGGTTAGTAGCAAGTATTTCCAGGTACGTCTACATTTATTTTATTTTTCAGGGGTTTGATCCAATTGTCATAACCAAACCCTCTTTCTTAAAACCCTAGTTTTGTAGATCTAATAGATCCGGTGAGTTTTTTATGACGGCCATCAAAACGCACTTGGAGATTGTTGAGTAAACCCTAGATCTTGAATTTTACGTGAATCAAACTCCATTTTCCCCGGGATCTAGCACTAGTTTCTCTAGGTGAGGTGCCCCCTTTGGGTGGGTGGCCAAAATTTCAGATCTATCAGCTGGGTATGCTTGAACCCACCTTAAAATCACAGATCTACCCTTCAAGCATCCTGATCTAGTCACTCCTTGCTTCGATCTACTCTTTAGGGCTCGCCGTGTCCTCTTTTGCATAAACTCTAGGTGGTCCCATTAGGATTTCCATTCGTGTGGCTAGATCTCTTCAGATTTGTCATTTAGGTATGCTTGAACCCACTTGATTTTTACAGATCTATCCTCCAAGCACCCGGATCTAGTCATTCCATGCCCTGATCTACCCTCTTGGGTCCACTTTTGCATAAAATCATAAGTGGGTCCTTTAGGTTTCTCTTGTATATGACTAGATCTTTCTAGATCTACTTCACTTAACTCATTGTGGTACTTTCCTTCTTAAGTTGGGCCATTTTTCCTATTCTCTAAGCCTCCCCAAATTTGTCTTAACCATTTTACCACATCTTTTCCATAGATCTAGATTCCCTCACTCACTATCTCTCCTATTTCATTCGTTGCATACCTCTAGGAGTGTTTTGAGTAGGATCACTAGCCCTCTTAGGCTAGTAAGGTCTCCCCCTTGGTCATTTTCCGAAGTGATCTAAAGTGACAAGAGCTCGTCCAGTGTGACAACTACCTTTCGTTTGTAGTGGACAAGGCCCTTACGGTGTCACCGGTTAGCTACCCCACCTCTACTGTCCTGGATGGGATACCTCTAGTGGGTAGCTACACCCTATGTGATAACAGGTTGTATTGAATCTATTTCTCATATGTGATTTCCTTGATCCAAATACAACAAGACTAAATTTAATAACTCCTTGTGATAACTTACCTCACTAATCAATTCGCACTTTTCAATTTCCTAATGACGATGAGTTGCTCTCACATATGAATGCTTGGTTTATTCCTCTTACAACAAATGTTAAGCAATATAGGCACACTAAGCAATTCACATTTCCCTTAATTGTCACAAGTGATTGCTATATCTCATTTCGTGTGGATGATCCAAATTATTCATGGATGAATGTTTATTGAATAATTGTATCTTGCTCAAGTTATGAAAACTTCTCTTTAATCCCCATACACTAATACCTAAACAACTTGGTATATTGGCTCACTTAGCACTTCGCACTTTTCAAATGTGGATGGTTATTATTGGTTCATGAATGGAGCTTATTCTCTTTCATTACTTGTTCAAGTTACAAATTCCATATTAATCATAGTTTGCTTTTCATCCTTTTGCTCACTTACATGGTCAACATTTCATCTTTGAATCATTGATAAAGTATGTCTTGAACCTAACCTTATACCTTTAGATAGGCACCTCTCTTTTTCGAGCTAGATTAGTATTCTCGGTTAGCTATATCCTCTTAGTTGGCCTTAGAGAAAGTTTGTCTAGGATCTCTCCCTTGGTTAGTATAGGTTTGTTCACTGTTAAATCTAGGATACCTAAAAGAGGAGCATCCTTTGTTAGTGACACATTGGGGAGGATATCCATAGTTGTGTCGGGTTAGTGGCTAATTCCCTGCCAATCAATTGGCCAATAGGTTGTACATAAACAAAACCATCACTATAAATGGAGAGAGATACTCTTTAAATACAGTTGAGCTCAATCTCCTTAAAATAAAAAATGATTTGTTTTCCTAGATCCACTAATCTCTCCAAGAACAATAATAAACAAAACTTGGGTTCTTCTAGATCCATGTTTTTCTCCAAGGAAAACAATACAATAATTCTCTTCTCGTAACTAATTCGTGTGACAACATAAACAATAAAAAACGATGAAGTGTTTATTTATTCTCTCAAAGGTGGATGCTTCCTTCATCAAGTGGTTGACCAAGTAACAACCTCTCAAAGTGGAAACCTTCACCATCTAGGGTTTGAAAACCCAAGATATGCTCCAAGGTAGCAAGATGCAGCCTCAATAAAGTGGGCATTCCATCTATCATGTATGAGAAGGTGTGCAATGAACCAAATAAAACCTTCTCAAAATAGCATGTGTGCCTCCATAGGTAAGATGCCCCATCATCTAGAGTTTGAAACCTCTTAGATCTCCTCCAAGTGGCATGTGTGGGTTGTCTGAAATGTCCCAATCAAATAGCAAAAAAAAAGCGTGCAAGGTAGCCTCTATATGTAGAGTGCTCCACTTCGTCAAGGAGTAAGTAGCCTTCGGATACTCCAAGCAAACCAAAAATATCCAAGTCTTCAGGGGTGTCCTCTCCATGGAAAAACAAACTCATCCTTCAAGTTGTTAAACCCTAAACCAGGTGCACGTGAGTAGATGCATGAAGGGGTCAATCCACAAGATAAGCCTCATTAAATGTGCTAAACTCAAAAGATGAAGTGATGATTCATAAATGCCAAAATCTGGTTCCCAAAGCTAGGACGTCTCCTCAACAACCTCCATAGCATAGTCTCAAATCTGTAAAAACCTTCCAAAAGTATGCAAGGAAGGAGTCAATAAACAATATAATAATCATCCACATGCCTAGTCATCACAATGCTCAACAAACTCCAAGAAGAGGGGACAATCCCATCACTCAAGCAATAAAATATGAATAAATGTGAAGTGCCTCAACATACATTAGAGGAAATTTCAACTCAAAATGGGCCTCATAAAATGAATTAATAAAATAATAGTTAAAATTATAAAATAATATTTATTAATTTTGGAAGAAGAAAAGAAAAAAACTACTTTTTTGTTTGTATTTTTGACATATCTCCCTGTGTTTTTACTCAAATTTCGATCGGAAGAGCTCGTTGGATGAGGAATTAAATTCTACATCCAACGAGTACCCACTCGGCATACTTTTGACAGACCCCGCTACCCCAAAAACAAGAAATACCTGAAAAAACGGAATGATGAGTAAAAACACAGGGAGATATGTCAAAAATACAAACAAAAAAAGTAGATTTTTTATGATACCTATCCCCAAATTTATATTAAAAAAGTGTANATTTCAAATTTAAAGCAATTTCATTGGCTAACACATGATGACATGGAATTTGAATAAAAGTTAAAAGGCCCATTTTGAGTTGAAATTTCCTCTAATGTGTGCCAGCACAGTGAAGTGCTCCACTAATAATGATAGTCTATGGGTGTTCCCATGAAGATGGGTAACACTTTTTGGCAAGACGCGGGAGCGGATTCCCTAAAACATGAGCTCGATTGAGGGTTATTTAAGCCCTCAATTGAGCTTCCAAAAGTTCAATCAAGGGTTTAAATAAGCCCTCGATTGAGTACCATCGAGAAGAGTACCCATAGACAAGCCATCAAACATGACAATCCAAAAGGGAGAAGTGACTCTTCTCCAATCAAAACACCAAATCAATCAAATGATAGTACCATCTCAAAGCATCTGGGTGTAAGCATAAGGGGAAGAAAATCCAAGTAGGAGTGAACCCCTAGTTCATCAAAAGCTCCATAGTTGTTGTTACCGGTTGAGATGGCAGTCCAAGACACCAGCAAACATATGCGGAGAAAGTGACCACTGTCACCTTAGTCACTTTCTCCCAACTTCTTGGGAAGTCGAAACCTCCCAGGGGAGAGCCCTATGTAACTCTGTAAAAGACACTTAGACACCAAGTATATCTCATATGTGTGTAAGGTTAGTGACCAGTGCCTAATGGAGTCAATCAAAAAGTGGAATAGATGTACTATGAACATGCATATGAATTGTGCAAGTTCTTCCAGGGATAAGCCAATTGCGTATCTAATTAATATCGATGTGCAAATAGTATGGTATGTAGATATTAACAAAGTACAAGTAATTTATTAAACAATGTACAGCAGTAACATATATCAGTCATCCATTCAAGTATTTATGGCAACAGTAGTTATACATAGATATATCAGTTATGGGGACAGCAATATAGTATCAGTTATCAGCAGTATTCCACATTGAGTACAAGTATGTTTATTTAATCCAACTTTGTATTAGAAACAAGATTTAATACTAGCTAACAACAATCTAAAAGTTTCCAGTATGTCTACCAGCAGTATGAATTCGTATTCATGTAGTAGTTGCAGAATGTATGTGAAGGTAAAAGGTGCAAAAACAGTTCATTTCCAGTTGTAACCTAAACTAGCAATTTATACCCACATACACTTAACCCTATTAACTAGTGTTATCTTTTGTATTTAGGGGTTGAAGAGAAGAGGAGGCAGCATGGGTGGATGGGAAGGTTGCCACTATAAGGGCAGCCTCAACACTCAACGAAGGCTTGGGAATGAGCAGACTGAAGGTAAACAAGGTCGCAACCCTAAAGTGCTAACGGGGTAGAAGGGGGATGGGAAGGTGAAGGGAGGACAGCCTAAAGGTTGTTTAGCTGTGAGATGGCAGGCTCGAAGGTAAGGGAAACATCCCTAGGGCTTCCTTAAAAGCAGACCCGAGGGTTGATGGGGAGCTAAGGGAGGTGAAGAGGGTGTTTAAGGGATTGTTTTGAAAGCATGTGAAGGTTTAGAGGAGAGGAAAGAACCTAGGAATAACCCTAACCTGTGCTATACTAACCTAAAACTAACATAAAATAACCCTAGGACTAACCTGAATCTAACCCTAGACTAAGTATTGGAAAAGAAAAGGATGAAAAAGGTGAAGACAAGAGGAGACCAACCCTAGAAAAACCCTACCTAACCTAGGGAGTCTAGGGAAGATGGATACCTAGTGAGAAAAAGAGCCTAGGTTAGATGACAAACCTAAAGACCTAGGTTATTAGCCCTAGAAGACTCCTAAAGAGGACGTGCTTCTACTCTAAGGGGATAGTAGTGGACGAAGACCTAGCCAAGACAAGATGCAACCTAATGGCTACCATTCCATCTGCGAGCAAACATCATTCATTAGCTTTCGATAAAGAGACATCAAGAGTCAAGACAAGACATAGATACCTCCTTATGCATTTGTTTCACCAACAAATATAGCTTCACCTTTGAGAAAGAGCGAAAAAACCAAGATGCTTCAAAACCTTGTCATAAACCTAGAAAACAACCTTCCTCAAGAGGGGCACATCTTTCCAAAGAGCCCTACGAAGGGTAGAATAAATGCATAGTGTTTTATCCCATGAGTCTTCTTTTAAAAATGAAGTGAGGAGATCTATTTATATGATCTCACATTCACTTTTACGAAAATTATCTAGGCCAACATGCCTTTAAAATGTCAATTTGAAATTATAAAATGTCAACTTAAAATTAAAACAAAATAATAATAAAAAATAGTCATAATGTAGGCTTATAGTAGGCTACCTCGGGTATTTTTCCCTTGGTGCCAAGAACTGCTGAAACGAGCGAATCACTCCGAACGAAAGGGTGGAGTGACCTAGAGGGGAGGCATCATGCCCCATCTAACCCCAAAATGCTGAGAAATCCCTCAATGCCCCCCTCAAAGCAATATCTACGCCCTGGTGAAAGAGGAGACATATTCACGAGGAAGGAGACCCAAGAGAGAAGGCACTAGCTGGATGAGAGGCCAGGAGGGTGTCCGGGTGGCTGTGGAGGGAGACCAAAGTCTCATAACTAAAGCGAAGACCACCAGAGCAAGTATGCAAGGTGTGGGGTCATGTGACCCAGTGACCAACCCCTAGGAGCCCCGGACACCAACCCTGGGGTTAAAAACCCCAACAAAGGGAAGTCAACAGTGCCATTAAGCCACAGTACACCTAAAGGAAGGACCAAAGGGCCCAGCCATGACCACCATTGCTCGATAACACCCCTCCTGGTAAAAAAATAGCTCTCTCCCTGGGGCACATCTAAAGGTGCGTTGGGTACAAATGCAGCGTAACAGGTGTCATCCTACAAACCCCATCCATTTGTGATGAAAATCCTCATACAATATGAGGGGTAACAAGGAGGAGGAGTGATACTGATAATGTTGATTGGGATTAATTGCTATCAGTCTACATGGTATTATATTGTCAACTAAAAGGATTGTTCATTGTCTTTTGGGTGATAAGCCGTGGAAAGTGGTGATCAGGCATATAATCCTCCATAGAACACTTAAAGTTGGGATTCAAGGACCATTCTAGATGACTTTAATTTTATTTTTTCTCCCATCCTTTAACAGATCTATGAAGCTTGGAAAAACGTTGTTCCATGTCTTTCCTAGCAATGGTCTAGGCTTAGAAGAGGTATTGATAATTTGATATTGCTATCCAATGCTACTCAATCTAGAAATGGAAAGTTCAAAACTTAGTTGTTTCTCACACAAAAAGATTATTACTAAAGAGGTTGTCAAGAAGAGATTACATTGTTGGAAGGATTTGTTGGGATGAGAACACACATGAATGGAAGTCCCAGCCTCTGCTCTAGATATGCACTTAAAGAAACCCTCAATTGGAGATGGAGCGAACTAAATGGGTTGATTTCCTTCATATAATGTGGGCCTTCAGACAATTGAGGGTCTTCTTATGGTTGTTTCCTGTACTATGGGAGGGTAGAAAATATTTACCTCATTTTTTGGAACTGCAGGTGTTCCAAAAAGTGTCGGGATTTGGCATGGGTACATCACAGCATATCATGTCCAAAGAGTTTCATTGGGAATCCACCCTCTTAGGGGATGTTGATCACATTTCCTCCTCACTTTCAAGGAATGTAGCATTGTATTAGAATTGTTAGATTCTATGCAATCTGGAAGATCAGATGTGACATTGTTTTTAGTGGATTTAAGTTCTCTATTTTAGTGTTTCAAGAAAATAGTTTTGATGAATTGTTGTAAAGTTCATAGCCAAAGGCACTCTCATTGGAATACATGCAAGAGATTAGGGTCTCAAAGCTCAATATATCTTTAAGGGGATTCGTAGGATCCTGTACGTAGACATGAGTTTCTATTGTACTTATCATTGTGTTATGTTTTATGTTGAATTAATATGAGTCACTTTTTCCCCAAAAAAGTATTTATGAATCTAAAATGTTTAAGTGGGTTGGTTAGTGTAATGCTTGGTGTGTTTAAATAACCATCCTGGTCTGGGTTCTCACTCTAATCACACTTCAGATATATGAATGGCAAGTGAGCTGATTGAGTCCACCATCTTTTATTGTGACAAAAGCCAAAGAGTGATGAGAGTAAGAAGAGTTAGAATTGGAGCTTCTAGTGTTATCAATATTTCTGTTTTGTGCATGCTTTCCAAAGGTCTAACTTACCTTCACTTTTTGGAATTTTCAAAATTCTTCTTGGGCTTAACTTCACTAACCCCATTTCTAGCTTCTTATTTCCTCATTACTTCATGCAACTTCAATCTAGTGTCAACTGAAAAAGCTCTCAATGTGGAAGCCATGTCCTTTATTAACTAGATTTTTAAAACCAAGCTTCATTCATTTCATTTAGAAGGAAGAAAAGAGTACTACCTTATAAGAAATTCCAAAGGATCTCCACCACTCAAAGTTGGAGCAATCCCAAGAATAGCAGCATCCCAAATAAGAAATGTTGCTAAAGGTATCATACTTCCCAGAATGATAGATATCCTGATACGTGACATGTCCCCTTCCCAATATGCACAAAGCACTGAAAAGTAGAACTGCAGCAGTTCATTAATCTGAAATGCTTATATTTTTAGCATATAAAATTAGCTTTTGCAATGTCGAAACAAGCTGCCTATAGTGGACTATTTGGACCATTTGATGCTTGTTGTACATCTGTGTTTGTGGATTACCTGGAGTCAAATCATGATAGACAAGAGAAAAAATAATCACTGGAATTGTGTTTGGTACCATATCCCAGTTCATGTGATTGAGCCCAGACCAACTTCCAAGTAAAGGCGTTACTGCTACTATCAGCAAAAATAGACCTGGGTCAATATTATTCAGAGATTAGTGAACTGGAGATCATTTGTCTAAGAAAGAAAGAAATTTATTAATATCCATGAGTGACCAAAATAGGTTATGGGACTAAAAAGTACAAGTCACAATAGCAATGTGGGAAAGCCATAGGCAACTCTAGGTGCAGAAAGAAATGCAAATAAAATAGAGGGTATAAAGGAGAAAATATTAGAGAGGATTAAATATAAAAAAATCAGTATGCAAAAGGAGAAGAGAAGAGACCCACTACTCTGCATCGGAAGAAGAGATAGAAAAGGGGCTATCTCCATCGTCATTAATCACCATGAAGGGTAATATTAATATATAAAAGAACTTCATATGGGAAAATGTAGTAAAAATATTATTGATTACATAGCATAATATCTCCACAGCAGCAGTCAGAACATGAAGTCTTACCCATCAAACAAGTTGTAAGTGATTGGTTCACCTTATCTGTGACCTTGGTACCGCCAGCAAAGACAAGGATGCCAAATATGCACATAAACAATGGACCTGCTATTGGAGCTGGCATATTAACTAGAAAGGACAGAACTTCCCCCGACTTTGCCACATAAGCAACCATCACAGTATATGTCAACAATATATAACTGATTGTCGAAAGTATTCCACCCCATTTTCCCAATGTTTGTTCTGCCATGGAACATAAAGAGATCACTTCTGACTTGCCCTTCTGACCATGACTTGTATCCCGCTTATTTAGCAAATATACATTCACTTCTGCCAGCAGAAGAGCCTCAAACACCAGAAATCCCCAACAAACTACCATTGAGACTGAAGTAGGGATAAAGCCCTGTAGCAGGATAACATGACAGAGAGGCTGTGAGAAGTATTTGTAATGAATAGAGAGATCAGAGAACAAAAGAAGAATTGTAAGAACGCCTTTCTTTTGAAATTATTATTGCTACCACATAATATACTAATACAAAACCATGACACTGCATTTTTACTGTGGCATCTGATGTCAGAGGAGATCATACAATAGATCTGTATATAGTATGCAAGCTGTGAGAAGTTTCATAGATCATGTGCAGCAAAGAGGATTTCTTCCCAGACTAAACTAATTACTACCTCTAAGGAATAGCAATGATACTAAGAACAATGTATTTATGACAAATATGATGACCTATCCCCGATCTTCTGTGGTTTACCATTCAACAAGATGAATGGTTGCAAAAATTAGTATATTAAAAGCTGCTGCTTTCTTATGTTCTTTACTTTGTTTGTAGTCCATTTCACTATTCCTTTGTACATTAATACAGTCTGCCAGGTATACTACAATAGCAAGTTCAAAATTAATTGAGTAATTTTGATGTCTTGGGATCTTGTAAATGAAGTGGAACATTGTCTTTCATCTTTATAATAAACATACAGCAGGAGCAGTACTCGCTGGAAGAGCAAGAATCCCAGGTCCAATGCTAGTTCCTGTAATAAGTGAAATTGCACCCATTAATGTCCCTTGCTCACTTCTGTTAGTGAACTTCTCTGATGATTCATCTTCATTTGCAAAGGGATTTGTTGTTAAAGATTCTTCCACGACCTGTTCACCAGGGGCATTTTGCACATTTCCCAGATTGCACCGTTCATCAATTTTGCTAAGTGATTTGCTGCAAAAAATATCACCACAAACTTCAAAATATCTTCAAACTTTTTAAGCTGATGAATATGTAGGATTGGATGTAAGCCTTTCCATCCCATAGGCCAGTTGGCCTCGTGGACATTTTAATTAAACTCTCTCTTTCTCTCTCTCTCTCTCTCTCTAAACTCATACATATCAGTCAGTAGCAGTCGTACATTATTGGATTTCCCTCTTACATGGACTCTGTCTCTAGTACAATACTTAAACAAAAAGAATATCCTTCAAGTTAAACTAAGAATTAAAAAAAAAATTGGTTCTTATAGATTCGAAAATGTACAAATTCCTATCTTAGCTGTTTACCAATTATCAAAATAAAAAATTACAGTTCTGTCTATAAATCTGGAACACACTGGCAGTCCAAGTACATCGAAGTTCACTTCAATGTCTTTCATGCATGATAAACCTAGTATTTCAAAGAAAGACAACTTGAAATGAAAACATTGTACCTTAGTTTTTTCTTCATGCTATGTACATCATTCTTCTTTGATAGTTTTTCTCCTTGGCTGCCAGTATCCTTTCTCTTATCCAGCATGAAGATATGATAGTGAGATGTTGAATGTCTAACCTTTTTCCAACCCTGAAATCAGAGCATGTAGGATCTATGAATAAGAAAAAACTACTTTAAAAAAGAAACAAGGTCAAGAATCCATCGTGAACAACATAACTGTCACACAACTCAATAAAGTTGCCCTCGTATAGCAAATAACAAACTCTGGTAATAAAACAGCCTCTTATATAAAGCTAGCTTGTTTATCAAGAGACAATGGATTATTCAATTACTAAATAGCAAATTTAGAAGGGAAGAAATGAAGGTGATAAATGGTTAAATAAATTTCTAATACAAAATGGAAGCACCCTCCAGAAATAAAGGGTTTGTGAATTATATATATACCAAATTGCCGTCAGATAGGTTACCTGAAATCACAAAACAACACAGATTTCTGAACCAAGGACAATTTGGAATGCATTTCCAAAAATTCTGGAAAAAATTATACCAAAAATATCAGGGTTTCAAATATTCATGCCTGCAATTTTTTTCAAATTACAAACACAAGTGCAACTACCTTATTTGAACACAAAGACAACAAAACTGAATGATACAAAGTTCAAACAGGCGGTTTGAGAGGATTTTGATATACAATAACTTAAAGTTGAGTCATATAGTCCATTAGAGGTTTCTCATAAGACCAACAATCCTTACAGATTAGTCCTTAACTAAGTCACCTGACATGAGGACACAGGACACAGGTGTTGATTTTTCCTAAGCAGCATCGAGAGCCATTCTCTTGGATAATGGAGGCACCTGGTCAATTACCAGGAAGAGGAACCAGTCTAGAATTGGGGGAACTCAGCCTAGAGCTGAGTGGCCATTCTTTGAAGGGAAGCACCTGGTCAGTTACCAAGAAGAGGAACCAGTATAGCACTAGGGGAACTCAGCCTAGAGCTGAGTGGCCATTCTTTGAATGGAGGCACCTGGTCAGTTACCAAGAAGAGGAACCAGTCTAGCACTGGGGCACTCAGCCTAGAACTGAGTGGGCATTCTTTGAATGGAGGCACCTGGTCGGTTACCAGGAAGATGAACCAGTCTAGGACTGGGGGACTCAGCCTAGGGCTGAGGGTCATTCTCATGGAGAATGAAGGCGCTTGGTCAATTACCAAGTATTTGACATTGAGTCAATTGATGCAACCTAGAACTGAGGCACCTGGTCAGTTACCAGGACATCACTATAAGCCCTAGACCGGGTCTAAGCATTTGAGGCACTCCTACCCTTGATTTGTGGGCTTTGTGATCTTCTCTAGGGATTAGCTACCCTTGGTTAAGACCCCTAGTACCCAATCTTGGTGGCACAAGGAGTTCAAGATAAAAGCATTAGTAATTCTTCCTATTTATGATGATGTACTTTGAGTGGGCATGAAGGACCCCTATGACCACTTGCATTGACCACAGGACACTTGAAGACTAAAGTCAAAAATAAATAAGGACTCTTGTACCGCTAAGAATTCAAAGTGAAAATACAAAAAGGTCTTTAGTGACACTAAAAATAGAAGTCAAAAGGGTAAGAAAATAAAACCCTATTATTATATTCTTATTTACAGGAATCACTTCAAGTGATTGAGAGGCTATAAATAAAGTTCACTTACATTGATTTACATACACTTCATCTTTATGATCAGCTGCTCCATTTAAGACCTTCGTTGGTTTTGGCTTGTGGGTGAATATATCTTGTCTCTTATGCCCTAGCATGGCGGCCTACTAGCTAGGGAATCATCTCATCATCCCTCACAAGTTAGGGTTCTTCTCCCTACTCCTCACGGTCAGCAGCAGAACAGAACTAGGGTTGCCTCCTTCCATTCCGGGCAGCCACATTCTCTTCATGGGCAGCCTATCCTACTCTCAGGTAGGTCCTCTCTTCATCTCGGGCAGCCACATAAGTACTTCGGGCAGTAGCACAGGAAGTTCGAGCTGGGATAAACTAGATCAGGCAGTTCTGTTTTGGATCCGGGCAGCTCTGTATTGGCTTCGGGCAAATCTATTTTGAGCTCGGGTAGTCACAGAAAGGTCGGGTTGACTTCAGGCAAGCTTGATTTGTTCTCCAGGCAACGTCAATACAATCTGGGCAACCTGTTGTAGATTTGGGCAGCCCTAAATCCGATCCCGGGCAGCAACAGAAGTTCGGGCAGCTTCTGCAGATATTCAGGAAGCCCTAAAGCATTCATCGGGCATGCTCAGATTTGACCTCTGGCAGCTGCAAATTGACCTCGGGAAGACAGGCAACTAGACAAGTTCTTGGGCAGCAGACAGAGTCTGCATTTGTTCTGGAAATTGAAGTTTCTCTTTTGACAAATTGGCTCTCTCTCCATGTGACAAACCTGCTAGGGTTTGAGACTGTTGATCAAGCCAACTAGGGTCTGAAAAATTATTTGAAGAACATTCATCTCAGAATTCTGAGATTTCTCTTCTTGCTACTACAAACTCAGTGATCTCATTTAAGGGATGAATTACTAATGCTTTTGGGGTTTTTGTCCTTTAATGGTTTCCCCGTGAAAACATCTAGTGTTCATATGTGTTGATGTTTGTTTATCTACTGCACTTGTCTTATTGTTATCTATCTTACAACCTACAAAAATTAAAGAATATATGCACATGCCAAAATTCAACATGGTATCAAAGCTTTGCATGTGAAGGTTCCAATAAGAGAGCAGATTACTGTAATCTTCCTAGACCTTGTGATATTTTGTAGACTTAGATTACTGACTTATGAAGCAGAGATGGCCACCACACTTTTAGACCGGAAGAGAGGCTTGAGGGTTCAACCAACTATAACTCTTGGAAAGACATGCTCATGACCACCCTAGAGGAAAACGACTTTGATGACTTGGTTCTCAACACCATAGAAGAACCAACATCTAATGCTAGAAGAATTTCTTTCAAGAAGAAGCAAGCAAAGGCTATAAGGATCATCTATGACTCAGTCAAGGAAACCTTGATGCCCACCATCACGTCATTGAAGACTGCCAAAGAATGCTTTGACACCTTGACGAATCTGTATGAAAAGAAGGCACCTAGTCAAAAGAAAAATACTAAGGTTACCAAAGAAGATGAACCTAGAAGGGAATACTACCTGATTTCTGCTCTTTCTGGATCTATCACTAACAGCTCTTTCTGGATCTATCACTAACAGCCCTAACGCTTGGTTAGTAGATAGTGGTGCTTCCAGACATATGACTAGTTTTCATGAAGCACTCACCAGCTACAGAAAGAAGAAGTTCACTACTCAAGTGGAACTTGGAGATGACACCACGTACAAGATTGAAGGAGTTGGCTCAACCTCACTTCAGCTTGAGAATCAAGTACAATTTTGCATATTGATGATATTTTATATGTTCCTGGTTTGAAGAAAAACCTACTCTCCATTGTTGGCTTAGAAGACAAGGGCTACAGGGTCCTCTTCATGGACAAGAAGGTCCAACTATGGGCAAATAATGGGAAGCTAAGCTCAGGTATACTGATTGGGGTTCGAGAGGGAGGCCTTTATAAAGCTTCCAGAAATTCCACACAAGCCTTGGTTCACACACAGTTGATCCATGTGAGTTGTGGCATCGGAGGTTTGGACACCTCCACCATATAGCTCTTCCAGGTCTTCAAAAAATGGTTACAGGTATGCTGGAAATTTCTCCTAAACATGATGGTATTTGCAAGGGTTGTGCTCTAGGTAAGAACACTAAGAAATCCTTCTCCAGAAGGAAGAACAAATCTAAAGGAATATTGGATTTGATTCACTTTGACATTTGTGGGCCTATGTCTTCACCCTCCTTGAGTGGATGCTTGTATTATGTTTTGTTCATAGATGATCACTCCCGGAAATCCTGGATCTACTTTCTCAAAGTCAAGAGTGAGACTTTTGACAAGTTCAAAGAGTTCAAAGCTCTGATTGAAAATTAGACAGGAAGACACTTCCATATCCTAAGGTCAGATAACGGAGGTGAATATGAGTCTAATGAGTTTGATGATTTTTGCCAAGAAGCTAGAATCAAGAGAGAACTGACAGTGCCTTACAACCCTCAACAGAATGGGGTTGCAGAAAGGAAGAATAGAATGATTTGTGAAGCTGCTAAAGCTATGCTGACTGATTTTGATCTTCCTTTATCTTTGTGGGATGAAGCTGCATGTATTGATGTGTACATTCAAAACAGAATCCCTCATGCCATCTTGGGGGAAAAGACTCCAGAAGAAGTTTTCACCAGCAAGAAACCCGCAGTCGATCACATGAGGATTTTTGGAACCGTTGTGTATATTCATGCACCAAAAGAAAAGAGGGCTCAGCTAGAGCCTTTCGGAAAGAAAGGCATATTCGTTGGTTACAGTGAAAGCTTGAAAGCTTACCGCATGTATGTCCCTGGACAAAGGTACATTGAAGTTAGTAGAGATGTGATATTCCATGAAGAAGCCGTGTTTCGTCAAACGCAAGAGCTTTCAAAGGAAGATGAAGAACCTCCTTTTGAGATCCCAGATTCAGAAGTTCAGAGGGAGGAAGAAGAATTTGAGACTCAAATTCCTAATATGCCTGAGGAACCTGAAAGTCGTCCTAAAGAACTACTTGAGGCTCCTCCTTCCAAAAGGACACCTGCCTGGTACTGAGAAACAATACAAGAAGCTGAGAAGCATAAAGCTCCTCCCGGGACTTTCAGAGAAAGAATAAGGCCACAGAAGTACTAAGGTCTTATGAGCCAGCTCATCAACGCAGAACCTTCCACTTACAAAGAAGCAGCAAGTCAACAAGTATAGAATGATGCTATGATTGAAGAGTATAGTTCAATCATGAAAAATAATGTGTGAGAAGTTGTTCCCAAACCGACAGGAAAGTCAGTGCTAACATCAAGATGGCTTTACAAAATCAAGCATGTTGCTGATGGCAACATTGAGAAATTCAAAGCCAGATTTGTAGCTCGTGGCTTTACCCAAAAAGAGGGCATAGACTATGATGAGACTTTTGCTCCTGTCGCCAGGTATACTACTATCAGAACCATCATATCTAATGCTATTGTGTTCAAACGGAAACTCCATCAGATGGATGTGAAAACAGCCTTCCTCAATGGCAAGATTGATGAGGAGGTCTACATTGAACAACCAGAAGGATTTGTGACTCATGGGAATAAGTCCCATGTGTGTAAACTGAAGAAAGCCTTATATGGGCTCAAACAAGCTCCAAGAGTTTGGTATGCGAGGATTGATGGATACCTTCACAGCTTGGGGTTCTCCAAAAGTATTGTTGACTCCAATCTGTACTTTAAGGTTGTTCATAATCATATCTTGATCCTAGTCTTGTATGTAGATGACTTGTCCCTTACTGGAGAGGAACAACTGATAGCTCAGTGTAAGAGGGAGCTCACCTTTGAATTTGAAATGAAGGATCTTGGTCTGATGCATTATTGTCTAGAAAAATCCAGGCGAGATCTTCCCATTGATGAAATTGTCATTGATGCCAACATGGACTTGCAGTTGCCCCACATATTGTCATTTATTCCACCAAGTCCCACTTACAGTGCCTTACAAAGTGGGTTTGAGCCTTGGACCCCTTACAGAGTGGGTTTGTGCCTTGAAGCACCTAGTACCCAGTTGAAAAGGTCCTTGTACCCACAAGGACGGATCTTGGAGCCACCACCTTGTTGAAGATGTTGAAGACCATGCTGATGGTGTTGAAGCGCCCAAAGATGGTCCTCAAGCCTTGATGGACGATGGAGAACCCCTAGATGGGTTGGAGAAGCATTAATGGCCCATTCTGTGGTCATTCATGCTTTGATGGGATCATAGTACCCCAGAGAAGACCCATATACCCCACAGATGATGTCATGATGGATCTTGACCCTTGAGGGTCTCCTAGTGTGGTTGAGGTGGTTGAAGAAGACTATGAGGCCTCTTGCTTCATGAAGATGATTTGAAGGAGTCCTTGGACCCACAATTGATGGTGTAATGATCTTGCAACCCTTATTGGGTCATGGAGCTCTTGTATGATGATGATGACCTTATATGGTCCTTGATAGGCTATGAAACCCATGAACATGTCCTTGGTATGATGAAGAACCCCATGAAGACTTGTAACACCTAATGAAGACCCTAATGCTCTTGCAAAGGTCATGGAGCCCACTACTTGCACTTTACATGGTTAGATGGCATGATGATGTGGTCTTTGGTCATGGAACCTTGTGAAGACCTTGATGCCCATTACTTGCACTTGATGTGGTTAAGGAACCCAAACACATATTGGATTGATGATGGTCCATTTAGTGACAAGATTGAAGCCCATGATGGAACCTTGCACATGGCATGCCATTAAAAGCCCTATTTCCTTGATGCAACCCTATGAAGATGTGGAGGACACACTCCCATGAATTTTAAATGATGTGGTTGACTTTGAAGGATGTTTTAAAAGAAAAATAATAAAAATACATAAGGTTGACAATTGAGGTGGTAAGAAAAATAATAAAAATACATAAGGTTGACCATTGAGGTGGTAAGAAAAATAATAAAAATACATAAGGTTGACCATTGAAGTGGTAAGAAGTTTGAAATCCTTAGTCATACATATGGCTTATGTGGTGGACACCCTATTATATGGAAAAGAAAATACATGCAATTCTTTGGTAAGGTTTGACCATTGAAGTGGTAAGAATTTTGAAGTCCTTGGTCATACATATGGATTATGTGGTGGACACCCTATTATATGGCAAATAAAATAGATGCAATTCTTTGGTAAGGTTTGACCATTGAAGTGGTAAGAAGTTTGTGTGACATTTAAAAGTCAAATTAAAAATTCAAATTACAATTTTTAATTAAAAATTAAAATTCTTACCACTCTTACCTTTGAAGACAAGTAAGACAGCATGAAACATGTCCATTTTAATGTGTTTATAAACACATCCAAAAACAGTCAATGATGGATGTAGAGAAGTGAATTCGTGGAGATTGGTCTGAGGTTTTTTGCAGCAGCAGAGGAGCAGTTTGTTTTACAGAGAAAGTTTTGGGCATCTTCACTAAAATTGGCATAACTTTCTCATACAAAATCAGAATTACAAAATTCTTGGCTCGTTGGAAAGCTTGTTACAAGGCCTATGTGATGACATGATATAGAGTTTCTTTTGATTTTTCTAATATTTATTCATCTTGTGATCTTTGGAAAGGTATGGTTCATTCTTCTGGGTTTCTCTTGTGATGGCACATGTCTCTCATGGATAGAGTTCATCTTTGATCTTAGTATATGAGCCTCTATATTGGTATATATATTTGAATTCATTATGGAGGCTATGATGATGATGTTGCATATCTTTATCCTATGATATGATACACTTTATGATGATGATGCATGTGATAATGATGTACACTCTATGATGTTGATGCACTCCTATACAATATGATGTACATGCATACCATAGTGTGATGATGCTCTCCTATGCACTATGATGTATACTTGATGTTGATGATGCATAAACGGTGCACATTGAGATGATGATGCATATTTGATGATGAGGATGCATACCCTATGATGATGATGCATGGCGATGCATGCCTTATGTTTAGTGAAAGCAGAGCAAAATTACTTGTTCAGTAATTGTGTATGATAAGGTGTACAATGACGTACATGAGCAGTGTATGACAGTGAAATGACTTATCAGTATATAGTGATGACTCAGCAGATGACCAACACCAGAGATGAGCAGTAGTCATGAGCATCAGTGATGAGAAGCAGTGATGAGCAGCAGAGATGAGCAGTAGTGATGAGCAGCAATGATGAGCAGATTGACCAGTAGAGTGATGAGCAGAGATTGATGTGCAGCAGAGCCATGTGATTGCTTGCAAGAAGAATCTTGCACTTGAGGATTGGACTCCTCAAACCTTTCTTAGTTGGAGGTAAGAAAACCAGGTTGGGTCCTGTTATGAGAGTTGGTGCTCTTTTCATCTGTTGGTGCTGACTGTAATCGAGAATATTGTTATCTTCTATGTACAATAAATAAAGATCAAAATTCCATATATTCTTGTGTCTCTTTTGATGTGATGTTGTGCTTATGACTCATGATGAATTTGATTATGCAATTGATGACATAATGATTGATATACTCTGATTGATTAAAGGAAGGTAAAAAGTTTATAATTGCTCTCACATTGATTCACCCCCCCTCTCAATGTGGCCATTGTGTTCAACACTTCCTAACACAAGGGAAGTATGTAGTTGATATCTTGCAGAGATTTGGGATGCAGGACTGCAAGTCCATGAGCGTACCCATGACAACTAACTTGAAGAAGCTGCGAGACTCGACCACCAATTCACAAGATGTGGACTCTACTCTGTACCGACAGCTCATTGGATCTTTGATGTATCTCGTACACACGAGACCAGATATTTGTTACATAGTGAATGCTATGAGTCAGTTCATGTCCGATCCGAAGCACATACACTGGGTAGCTACCAAACATGTACTCAGATATGTGCGAGGTATCATCACTTATGGGCTAAGGTATACTTCCAGCAGTGGAGTAATTTTAGCCGGATATGCTGACTCAAATTGGGCTGGCAATGCAATAAACCGAAAAAGTACTTTGGGTTACTGCTTCAGTGTGGGATCTACAATGATCTCTTGGTCCAGCAAGAAACAGGGTTCCATAGCTCAGTGTACAACTAAAGCTGAGTATATTGCTGCAAGTGATGCCTGCAAGGAAGCAGTTTGGCTTAGGAAATTACTCTCTGATATGTTCGGTGGAAAGCTTAACTCAACGATTATTCATTGTGATAATCAGAGTTACATTAATCTTTCAAAGAATTTGGTGTTTCACGATAGATCGAAACACATTGAAATGAAGTATCATTTCATGAGAAATCTAGTATAGAGAGGCACTCTGAAGCTGCAGTACATCCATACAGATGAACAGATTGCAAATATCCTGACCAAGCCTTTAACAACAACGAAGTTTGTGTACTTTCGTGACAAGCTTGGCATGGCAGAGAATACCTCTCTCGCTGAGAGGGAGTGTTGATTTTTCCTAAGCAGCATCGAGAGCCATTCTTTTGGAGAACGAAGGCACCTGGTTAGTTGCCAGGAAGAGGAACCAGTCTAGCACTGGGGGAACTCAGCCTAGAGCTAAGTGGCCATTCTTTGAATGGAGGCACCTTGTCAGTTACTAGGAAGAGGAACCAGTCTAGCACTGGGTGACTCAGCCTAGAGCCGAGCGGCCATTCTTTGAATGGAGGCACCTAGTTAGTTACCAGGAAGATCAACCAGTCTAGTACTCGAGGACTCATCCTAGGGCTGAGGGCCATTCTCCAAGAGAATGGAGACGCTTGGTCAGTTACCAAGTATTTGACATTGAGTCAATTGATGCGGCCTAGGGCTGAGGAACCTGGTCAGTTACCAGGACATCACTATAACTCCTACCCAATCTTGGTGGCACAAGGAGTTCAAGATAAACGAGTCAGTAATTCTTCCTATTTATGATGATGTACTTTGAGTGGGCATGAAGGACCCTTATGACAACTTTCATTGACCACAGGAAGTTCGGGCTGGGATAGACCAGATCTAACAGTTCTGTTTTGGATCCAGGCAGCTCAATATTAGCTTCGGGCAGATCTGTTATGAGCTCAGGCAGTCACAGAAAGGTTGGGTTGACTTTGGGCAGGCCTGATTTGTTCTCCAGGCAACTTCAATAAGGTCCGGGCAGCCTGTTGTCGATTTGGACAACCCTAAATCTGATCCCGGGCAACTTCTGCAGATGTTCAGGTAGCCCACAGAAGTCTCAGGAAGCCCTAAAGCACTCACGGGCAGGCTCATATTTGATCTCTGGCAGCTGCAAATTGACCTCGGGCAGTTTCGGGCAAATAAGCAGCTAGACAAGTTCTTGGGCAGCAGACAGAGTCTGCATTTGTTCTGGAAATTAAAGTTTCTCTTTTGACAATTTGGATTTCTTTCTCCATGTAACAAACCTGCTAGGGTTTGAGACTGCTGATCAAACCAACTAGGGTTTGACAAAATTCTTTGAAGAACATTCATCTCGGAATTCTAAGATTTCTCTTCTTGCTACTACAAACTCAGTCATCTCATTTAAGGGATGAATTACTAATGCTTTTGGGGTTTTTTTCCATTAAAGGTTTCCTCGTGAAAACATCCGGTGTTCATATGTGTTGATGTTTGTTTATCTACTGCACTTGTTTTATTGTTATCTATCTTACAATCTGCAAAATTAAAGAATATATGCACATGCTAAAATTCAACAACGAGAATACAAGTGTCCGACATAGACAGGGTGACACCCAGAATCAGGACATGGAGGACATATATATATATATATATATCCAAATTTTTACAAATATGAAATATTTAATAAAAATTAGAATCAATACACAATGCACATTAGTAATTTACTAATTACACATTCACAAATCACAATGAGACAAATGAATCAATGATAGATCAAGATGTCTGAACCATATTTCTCATTAACATTAAGCCAGAACCAACTTGGCATGCAACTAGAATAATGTTGTGTTGCACTTCAAATTCTAAGAAATTGATTTGAAAATTTCAGGATCTTTTTAACCATACAAATTGCATGTGAAATTTGTATGTCAAAAACTCATAAAAGGCTTTAAAAGATGAAATTTAAATGCTTAAAATATACACATAAGAAAATAAACAGTATGAAAACCATGAAATTGATAGACAGCAGATGATAACGGAGTCCACCCCTCCTGCGTGGGCCACTTCCAATGAGAAGGCCGGTCTTATTAAGTCTTCAAAAGCTTACATACAGAGTTCTGAAAACACGTCTAAGTTCTGTCAGTCAAACTCAGAAACAGACTGTACCACTACGTTCTTCTTGAAATTCTAAAAAAAATGAGTATAAACTCGACCAGGGTTTGCCTGAGGCCTCCTCGGGCATACAAATTAAGACACACACTGTCTGCGTTGTACAAAACTGTATGGATTCTCACATCGGGAAGCGCACCGATTAATGGTTGTACCTTTCTCGGGAAATGTTCCATGTACCTGCATCGAGAGTTGTGTAGAGAAATGACGCTGAACCTGTCCTCGTGGTTTTGGCAATGGTTTTTATAAAGGTTTTTTGGGCCCAAAAATGTGGCCATGTGCCCATTTTCAGGCTACCAATATCAAAACTAATTTTTAAATATTTTAACTCATTCCATACCCAATGAACTAGTCATGGGCCAGTGGTAACACGTAGTGTTATTTACACCGAGGTCATCGGATCCATCCCCACCACTCCATTTTATATGCAATCCATTGGTGTGTTTGTTGTGGGGGCTCGTTGTTGGCATACCACTTGGCTTGGCTCCAACGGTTCCTTTGATGACTTGGCATGTTCGATGGCACTTGGTTATTTAATCGCTCATTTGTGGTTTGATCCACCATATGATACATGGCCTCAGTGTTGGCCACGGGGTCGAGGGCCTAGCTCTCAATCCCACCTTTTTTTTCCAATTCAAACATCAACCAACTTTAAATAAAAGTCACGCCATATGGTGTTTAGAAACATCGGTGGGAGATCTAGCTAGGCGGGATTTGTGGAGTCGTTAGCAGTCCTTGAGGTCGTGGGTTCAATCCCCGTGATATCCACAATTTTTTATCAAACGGTGTAAACAACTAACAATAGGGTTGCCACATGGCAAACCCTAATTGGTCCACTTAATATGCCATGTAATTAAAACTTGTTCATGTGGCACCCTGTGGTGCTGCCACATGGCATCCATATGTTGACCTATCCATGCCACATGGAACCCTGTGTGTGTGTGCCACGTGGCCCCTTTTTGCCCTTTAAATTATCAATTTTACCTTTTTGCTGAGATTTCAAAACCCCATATCTTTCACATCTGGAGGTCGTTTCGCGCGAAATGAACATTGCCAAAAATCTCTTGACGAGCTCTATGCATATGTAAGCTTTTATTCACTATTTGAAGACTTTTATTTTGATCAATCCTTGAGATCCTCCTGGATCAAACCTTCCCACTAGAAAGCTTTTGGGCCACCAAAAGCATGAAATAATTCAGAAAACAGGTGAGGGTACAGCTCCTTCACTATTTCGGTCTCAAGCCACCAGGATTTGCTTGGATGCATTCCTTTCAAGCCCCACACGAAGAAGTTCCATGTCACCTCTTCGTGAAGATCTGATCTTCTTATCAAGTATAACATCTTCCTAAAGTTCATTGAGATAATCAAGAGAAAACTCGTCAACAAAAGGTACTTGAATATGTACATCTTGGTCCACAATCATAGGAGGCTCATACAGTTTCAAGTTTTCCACATTAACAACAAAATACATTTACATATAAGGAGACAAATCCAACCGGAAAACATTATTACCAACTTTATCCAAAATTGTAAAAGGTCCATACCTGATAGGTTTCAACTTTCTACCTTCACCTTGGAGTCGATCTTTGTTGATATGAAGCCATAATCGATCACCAATTTGGAAATGATAATCCCCCCTAATGTTTCTCATGTCTTTCTTTATACTTGGCCTGGCTTGATTCCAACTGTTCCTGCACTGTTTGATGAGTCAACTGGATCTGCTGAATAAACTTCCAAGCTTTATCCGCATCAATTTTTCCATATTCCACTGAATCCTTCCCAAAAACAAAGTCTAAAGGAGACTTTGGAAAATACCCAAAACATGTCTCAAATGGAGACTTCTGTGTTAAAGAGTGTATAGCTCTGTTGTAGGCATGTTGAACATAATGCAACTGTTCATCCCAAAGCTTAGGATTCTTGGCACAATACCCTCGAAGAAGATGCACAACGGTCTGGTTGACCACTTCAGTTTATTTGTTGGTTTGTGGATGAAATGGTGTGCTTTTCTTTAGCTTTGTGTCCATAAGTTCTCATAAAGATGACCAAAATTTCCCAAGGAAGCAGGACTCTTGATCAAATATAATAGAAGTAGGTAGTTCAAAATGGACCCATACATTTTGGAAGAACAAATGAGCAGTCATCTCAGTTGTGATCTGCTTTTTACAAGGCATTAGTATGCACATTTTACTAAATCTATCCACAACAACATATAAGTAATTATGTTCTTTTCTAGACATTGGTAACCCTCCTACAAAATCAATTGAAACACTTTCCCATGGATGAGAAGGAACTGGAAGTGGAGTCACGAGTGTACAATCCTAACTTTATGTTACTTGGCTTACTTGTTGCACACATAACACATCCTTTTACATACTTGGACATAGTGTCATTCATTCGAGGCCAATAACAAAACTTTTGTAATTATGCTACAGTTTTTGCTACTCCAAAATGTCATGAAATGAGAGAAGTATGAGCTTCTCTTATCACATGCACTCTTTCACTTCGTGGAATACAGATTTTTCCAAGATGATACAACAACTTGTCATGTATATGATAATCCAATTCTTCATTTTGAAACCTTGCAAATTAGTGATTCATATACTTCTTTAAAGTCTTCATCCTTAGCATATTGTTCAACATAACTTGAATGTACCAAAGGACTTTGTTGAATGACAATAGAAGCACTTATTGGAGGTCTAGATAACATACCTGCAACTTTGTTCTAAATTCATTTCTTATACTTAATAACCAAATGAAATTGTTGTAGAAAACCCATCCACCTGAAATGCCTTGATTGTTGTAGCTTAGTTTGTGATTGAAGACATTCTAGTGGTTGATGATCAGTATGTATGATTGTTTCTTTACCCATTAGGTAACGTTTTTGTTGGCCGTCGAATGTGCACACCGTCAGCTTGAAATCTTTCGAACGACTATCTCCCGACAGAAGGGAGAGGTGCGGCCCTTGGGGGCAAGCAAAGAGTCAGGTGTTGTCACCTGATCCCGACTCCTCCGTTTAGGCAAACTCCTAATGAAGCCAAGGGGGTAGTCCCTAAAGAGTTTCTAAGGCTCAAGTTTCTTTTTAAAGGTGTTTCTTAAGTGTATGATGCATATGGGTGTTGTTTAGGAGTTTTTATAAACACTTACAAGAAACATAACCAAATAAGTACTTGCAAGTAAAAATGGAAATGAACAATCACTTGACAATTACATAGCTAAAACAAAGTATTCATGATATGGATCAATAGATAATTTAAACAGTGCAATGCTAGACAGATGATAAGCAAATTAAACTGAAGACCAGTGCCAGATAGGGTACAAGATATTGTTTTGCGAGTGCTTCTTGGTAAGTTTTAATGTAAGTTTTTTAAAGGTGAGTTGCTTATTAAATGGGAGGGGGATCTCCAAGATATACCTTTGGGCATAACTCCCGTACCGAAAGGTGGTCGTGCTTATATTAACATGGAGACACAAGTTCAAAACCCTTTGTGGATGTGGTTGTAAATATGTCCTTGTAAATACAAGAAGTATTCCATAATATAAAAAAACTACCTCCAAAAATAGCATAAGTGGTCCAAGAAGTGGTCCCCAAGGCTCAACCACCATCTCAAAATAGTAATACATAGGAACATGTGCATTATGTCCACATTGACCATGTAAGATAACCATAAAATATTCTCCATAAGAGATAGTGCACCCTCCAAGATGTGCAACAACTCCCAAGAGGTAGGGTGAATTAGTTCTTAGTCACTTGACCTTCAACCAAGTGGAAAGAAAGTGTGAACAAGACTAGTCAAAGATGCAAGTGGACCCCTAATGGAGCACACCACCTAGAAGACTATGCCAAGAAGATAAGGATGAAAAGGTAAGTGGACATGTGGATGAGGTTAGGTGAATGAATGAGTGTGAATGGATGAAAGAGATAAAAGAGATTACTTTGCATGCATAACTAACCTCTCAAAACAAGTGCAAGCTTAACCACCTCCTCAACATGTGTGCCAAAGGGGGAGCACTAATGTTGTACCACATGGGACATAAACTTGCATTCCCTAGTCAAAGATTAAAACATTTTAAGATGAAACTTAGGGAATGAGACCTCAATGAAGGTTTATAACGTATGGGTATTAATAGGCCTATAATGTAGTACTCAGGCTAAGGTTTGGGTTTAACTAATTTGAGATAAAAATACCCCAAACCACTTTGACATATTCACACATGGAAAAGCTGAAATATGAAATATGACAAATAAAGGCTAATTATGAAGGGAAACCTATATGAAAATGGATGTAATGACTCATGCACCCTCTAGGAGTGGGCTTATGATGGAATATAAGTGCGATATTGGTTGTGTAGGTACAAAGTGAAAATGTAATGAAATATGAAACTTACCTAGATACAACAATAGAAAGATGATCCAAGTGAGTGATATCAAGGCAAAACACCAAGAAAGTACACCACCATGAGGACACAAACAAATCAGAACAAGACATGAACCCACCATGCAACAACCAAGTGAAAGTAGTGACAAGAACATCATGACCAAGGGGAATAATAAGATGATCTCTCCAACAATGATCAACCGAAGAAAAGTGCCTCCAACAAGATGAAGATAGATGATATCTAGCTGAAGCAAGTTCCACCAAAAATCTCCATCAAGAATGCGAAGAAGAGAAGAGGATCCAAGAAGATGTATATGCCCTCAAGTCCATCCAATGCTCCAAAGGACCAGCTACCAATCCCATTACTGTGATGGAAATCACATCTACAATCCTCATACAATATGAAGGGTAACACACTGTTAAAAAGGGGAGTAAGGAAAAAGAGCAGCGAATTAAGTTATTAACTAAAGACAGTCGGGGGACAAATTAGTTGAGTGAATAAAAGAGAGAGAAATGCATGTGTGTGTTTTTTGGAAAGAGATGGTTGGGCATATGGAAACCAGATTTGTTGTGTTAAATTGAGGAGGAAATTACATTCCCTTCGAGGAGATCAAGACTACCTACAAAATATGTCAAGGAAGAGAGAATGAACTCCACTGCATTAGTATCTCTGATTTAGAGGAGAGATCAAGAGAAATCGCATTCCCTAAAGAGAAAGGAGTTTATTGAGAGGAAGGCAAACTCCTAGGCATCAATTTACTGATTTATAAAAGAGCAAAACAACAGACTTCGCAGAGATTGGTGTGTAATGGTAACCTATTGATGAAGGAGAGAGCAATGGACAAGAGTGGAATGGTGCCCCTTAAATTTATAGCACTGGTCTTGTATTGGCTGTATGTGGATGATTAAAGTTTTGTAGGCTAAGTTGCACAAGAACCCACACCCGAGGCAAGGGTGCCCAAACCCATCTTAGGTTCCGGTATCTTGTACCAAATTCGAGAACGGGGAATCCATTTCATGAACCTAAACGAAGCAAGTTATTCATTGAAGAACCAGGTTCTTCCCAACATGCGAATTAGAACAGCAATGCAAAACGGATACCTAAACCTTGATTTCAGGTGCTTTTGGGTACTCCAAGGGCATGTCCTTCACAAAAGAAAAAAAAATGTTTTTTAATTTTAAAAAGGAACAAAATTTCGGAGACAAAGACCTCAACAATGAGGAGGGCATGGCCGACGAGAATGGGTTCAGCAGCAGTGATGAAAACTAATTAGCTTGGAAGAGCTGCAATTTTGCTCCAGTGTATTGCCCTCCT
Organism: Pseudotsuga menziesii; assembly: GCA_001517045.1. Lineage (NCBI taxonomy): Eukaryota > Viridiplantae > Streptophyta > Pinopsida > Pinales > Pinaceae > Pseudotsuga > Pseudotsuga menziesii. Next base: position 190,541 of record LPNX010175685.1, on the reverse strand, counting down.
TGTCCAGCCTAAATTTGGTATAAGTTGTTTTCTGGGATGTTTCTGTTTTTGTTTTGATAATCCAGGTTCATGGGGTGGTGAATCAGTACATCTCCATTTTGAAATCAGTTCTGAGTGTTCCACGTCCGAAATTATGGGCAATTTGAAATGAATGGCAAAGGGGAAACTTCCCTCAGGTGCCTGTTATCTGCTCAATAAAGAGTCTGGGAAGATAAATTCTGGTTGATTATGCAGTGTCAGTCTGCATGTAAAAAAGTAGAACTTACAGGGGTATGTGTTTCTAGAAGAAATCAAAAGCCACCCAATATATGTGGTTATATCTCTCTATACCATCTGTAAATTAATATAAATATAAAATTTATCATTTATGTGTGCGCTCGCAGCCCGATGGTATAGCTCATCCTGCAAAAGCCCGAACTTGCAGAAATCACAAAGTGGTCGTGAGATCAATTCCGTATATATGCAGAGGCAATGTATGCATTGAACTGGTAATAACAAGGCTGTAATAACATGAACATATTAAGGTGGAATTCTCACCTTTCCAACAGCTAGAAATTCTCCATGGTCTTTTGCCTGGAACATGCTGAAGGAGCTGATGCCAGATATGCTACTGATTGGATTTAAAACTATCTGCATAATGGGCAATATATATTACGTGGGTTCTTCTCCTGCAAAAATTGAGAATTGCTCTAAAGAGAGCTCTTCATTGAATTCCGTTGATTTTGTAGCCGAGTAATTGAAATGAAAACATATGCAGAGGTAGATACCAGAGCAGGCAGCAGGGAATAGTTTGAGAAACGCGTTTGAAAGATTCCAAGGCCTATTCTACCATCCAATCATTGAGATGCGTAAATATCTTCTGCCCTGTGATTTTTGGATGGGAAATGCGACCCCACGCCATATATTTGGGAATCAATCAGGTTTACTACCAACCATATTATTGATTAATTACATTAGCGGTACGTTAGACCAAAATTGTGCATGGATTTGTAACGATTAAAATTCTGTGAATAGAATATTCAAGGCAGGGTGAGAATATTTGTGAATTTTAATTTCAAAACATAAAATAATGTGGTAAATATAAATGTGTGTTGTTTAAAAATTCAACGCCTTGCATAATAGTATTAAAAAAAAATTCTGATTTTAGAATAGTTTGTGAGAATTTTGGATGCTTTTGAATTTATTTTTATTATCAAAATCTTTATTAAAAATTTTTGATTTTGTAAAATAGAAAGTCAAAAATTTATTTTTATTTTCAAAATCCTTATTAAAACAGTTTTAAATTTTGATTTTGTAAAATAGAAAACACTAGATTTTAGTCAAAAATTGGTAGTCTCATCCAAATTATCAAATTTATAAAATTAAATTAAATTTTAATTGAATAGTTTTTTTTATCAAGTATTTTATAGTAGCATATCCACATAGTTTGGATCACCTAAATGGATATCAAATGGTTGAGAAATAAAGATAGAATGAAAGGCACTTTAAAAAAAATACTCATATTCTTCTAGTTATATCTATGCTTAACTACATGTTATTACCAACATTCTTCATGTTATCTATTTATCAGTTACTTTTTATATTCTTTTTGGGTCGAAAAGCGCTCTACAGCCCAGTATGGGGGAGATCTTGTAACGTTATGTAACCTTACTCTTGTAAATGTCGCCTATAAATAATATTGCAGGTTATGATGGAGATGTTTAAAGTTACTTTTTACTTCATGTAATCTTCTCTTGTAACTTTCATCTTGTACATGTGTAGGTTATAGTTACTTTTTGCTTGTTTATTATGATGTAGATGTTGTAACATTACTTTTTACTTTTGTATACATGATATAATGTTGATTTTTACTTCTAAAAAGTAAAAAGTAACATGCAAATAATAACAAAGAAGAGTAATTACTAGGCTGATGGATGATGGATGTGAGAATGAACTCCATTATTAAGTACTTTCTGCATTTGCAGGTAAAGAAAATTAAGGTGAAGAAAATTACTGAGCAGTGGTTCTGTATTACTCAGTCATCATTCCAGTTCATATTCCATTTCATTCATGGTTCTGCATTTATACATTATTCGGTCGGCCTGTTCAAGAGAATGAAAGCCCAGAATGCTTGATCTAGGTTGTGAGGGTCGAGCTACTACAAACCCCCTCAGCTGAATTGATAATGGAGAGGGAATGTTTGAACTTCCCTTGCACTTGGAAGGCCGTCAGGACAAACCCTCACTCACCCTCACTATTGGAAACAATTAGTGGAATGGAGAGGACGTAACACTTGATACAGGTGGCGAATTATTTTTCATTTTTTGTTTTGAATTTTTGCAATAACAGAGTGTGCTTGATACCGGTGAAGATTTAAGGTGGAAACAAAAATCGTGGAACAAAGGCGGAGATAACAGGTGGTTTTTGTTTAATTGGGTGTGAGATTAACTGTTCTATTTTCTGGTGGATGGTACGCTTCTCAGTGACCCACCCTTTTGGCACCATGCACTCCACTTTTTTCTCAGTTTTGTTGTAAAGACCTCTGCTTGACAAGAAACTTTTCATGCAGTTCTCAGTTTTGTTGTAAAGACTGGGACTCTGCTTGACAAGAAACTTTTCATGGCAGTGCAATGGGCTCTCTTTCATCTTTCCACAAAAAGAAAAGCTGTTGCATTTGTTGATGGTATGTGTGATGTTCGGAGTTAGACTACGTGCCCCCGCCTAATCTCCCGACCATCAAACTCAGTACTCATAAATCTGAGAACAACAAAAGTTATCAGATAATCGCATGGATCATGTTCTATGCACGTGGTGGTCTTTCACACTTTCCCCAGATTCACTCGGCTTTTTTGTGCATAAAGCTTAAATTCAAACTTACACCTAACAAACAAGTTATATCCGCGAATCTCAGGACACTACAGTCCCTGTGGAGCCGGCTGCTCAGAGATTCTCTACACAGCTCACCAATTTCTTTCACCGAATGTGATCAGATTTCCATCTTTAATTCGAAAACATTATATTCATTAGAACTGAGAATCTCTAAAAAAAAGTGTAAACTATTTGCAATTCCAACCTGTATATTAATTACTCTGACGATTTTGAGCAGCTGTTAAAGAGTAAAAGTTTGCCACTTCTCTCTGGTTAAATAAGCAATCATGTCAAATTCCCTCTTTCTATAAATTTCAATTTCTTCATGTCAAATCATAGCAATGAATTTCATTGACGTGAAATATGTAAATGTGATAAGAAGTTTTTGACAATTAATTTTGTATTTTAAACGATTTGAACCTTCCTTTCATCGAATTAGATGCTATCATGGAATGGCTGAAAACTGAGCAGTAAAGGGTGAGGTGCCGCTACAACAAACGATTATCACTAATGGCTTTTGCAATGAAAAAAAATAAAAAGCATAACCCTAAGGTAATAAGAAGTTTGCATCTAAGCTTTGATGCTCATCCATTACATTTTCAACGTTCTAAGTCTAAGATGAGAGATGGATATTTTTAAAAGAGCATAGATGTTGGGCTATTTTTAAGCAAGCCTATCCCTTCCTTAAAATTGATGTTCATTGGTTACATGAGAGCCTAGGATTTACCCTCACAAGTTGTCCCAAAAGACAATTAGTGTAATGGATTGTCTCCAACTACACTAAACAATACTAGAGGGAAGAATATTCCTAAGGGTTTATTGAGAAAAAAAAGAAAGATCCACCTTGTGTTGTGTAAGCTAATGGAAGAGAGTCCCTTGGTTTTTTAATAGTTAGATGAACTAGTGAGCAGTTTGGCTAAGCCATGAGATTTGTTGGGTTGGGTTGAAAAATGTGTATGTATAGCTTGTTTCCTTTGCCCCAGTGGCCATCTAGCTTGACTTGAATACTCCGGTGAGATACCTCTAGAGTGGGTAAAAACAAGGATTTCATTGACATTCATACGAGTATGGTAAATCATACAAACATTGACATCCATAGTATGGCCTTACATGTGTAAGAAGGGGATTTAGATAAGAAATTCTTTTAACCATGTCTGAGTCATAAAAATGATTGATTAATGATATTATATGTGACCATGAATAAATTGAGAATGGTGCCTAGGTGGCGTATGGTTAAAGGATGGGACCTTACACACATGACATTGTTGAAATCATTTTTTATGTATTCATGTTATAGAATAAGTTTGGTTATTTGGTTATGAGATTATAATGCAAAATTTTGTGGTAGTTTATAGTTTTATGCATTGTATTACATAAAGTTGTTGACCAAGTTGATATTTTGAAAAGTGGTTGCTTATTATTAATGTTTATTGTAGTTGCAAACAATAGCTAACTAGTAGCTTTTTTACTTAAAACTTCATTATAGAGGGGTAATTTTTTAATTAAAACTTCATTATCTAAGAGTTAATGTCTCATCAAAACTTAATTATTGAAGGCCAAAAATTTAGAGAAAAAGTTCTTTGATGGGGACTATAAGAACCAAAAGCTTCAAAAAAAAAGTGTATGATGGGCAAAGATCAACACAAATTCTAATCCTAACATTCAATTATCATAGAAGTATTTCAGCCAATGAGGTGCAAGAGAAGTAGTTGCAAACTTAGGATAGTAACACTGCATAAAATTATGAATTTAAAAAGTTTAATTAAACTTAAAAAAATACAAACTAATATACAATCAAACTTAACTAATAACCCATCAACTACATATAGATCACAATTGTACACTACCTATCAAATGATATCACGATTTGACAATCTTGATAGGAACTTTGAAAAATGTAAAAGAAATTTTACTTTATTTTTGTTCTCCTTACTGTTTACAGAAACATAACTTCCTCATTGATTGGTTGCATCACTATATTTAATGGATTTAGTATATTATTTTAGTATATCTCATTGTCCAAACGACGAATTATGCATCCAAAAGTTTACTAAGTAAAGTTAGGAAAATAGTCTTTTGACAAATAAGAAATGTATTAGCCTCCGAATTTAATTTGGATATCTACAAGAAAAGTTGGTTTATGTCATGTTGTAACTAGTACATGACAGAGAATACCTATCTTACACATAAAAACCATTAAACATTTAATGGATCTAGGCTTTAGGGACATGTTGTTTTATCCTAGAAACAAAATTTATTCTAAATTATTATCTCTTGATTAATTAATTTTGATGTGTGTTTTGAGTTTTTAGTTTGATTAATCAACTTTCATGTTGTGTTTTGAGGTTTTAGTTGTTATGTTTTTAAGCCTTTAATCAGTCAGTCATATGATGCAGAGCTAAAGTATTATGTTTGATGAATGTGGTTGTAAAGGAGATCAAAGTTTAAGAAAATGGTGCACAAAGAAAGAAGAATGGACAAAGTGTCAGTGACCATTAAAACACTTACGCTTGTATTCAACTTTCAAGTCTTTGAAAATTACATTTATATATCCAAGTAGTTTTGTAGTAAAATGAGAATGGAAGTAAATTACCTATGAAATGAACCATAGTTCATTTATGAAAATATAAATATAAACTAAGTTCATTTACTAAATATGTAATATTAAAAAAAAAATAGGTTAATTTATAGGATAATAATGTATACATTTAAGACTACATAAAGTAGATGATATGTAGATACAATGTCAAGTGACAATTTACTTGTAGAATTGACTAGTCATAATATGTCATTTTCCTTCATTAAGTCTTGTCCTTTAGTTAAGATGTGTCACATAATTTATTATTTAGTGTTGTTGTTGGTGTTGCATTAATGTTCATTGCATTGTCTATTCCTTCAATGATGCTTTGGCACCAAAGCATTTTATGGAAAAAATTCACATCTTTGTCCGAGCTTGTAATGCTTTATCATGATTCTTTGTTCTTGAAGTTGTAATGGTTGACAATACAAGACAATATGAGTTACAAACCATTGAGCATTTAATTGTCTTTTTTTTTTACTAGGGGAATCAACAACTGGGGCCGGGATGGTACGCGTGACACGGGGTCCAGGGATCCATTCCCGCTACCATAATAACCCTAGATGCCCCACACCCGCCGCAAGACATGGGACATAGGTAAACCCGGATGGGATTGATCTCGCTTTAATTGTCTTATTGTGAAAGAGTTACACCACTATAATCAATTTTTTGCAAATTTTTTGTGACAACTTCTATGACTTAGGAAATGATAAGATCCCACACTTGAGCTTCTATTCATAATAATAGGATCTTCACTTAACTTTTCATATTGATTTCATATTTGCTTAATTGTTGAATAACATGACGATTATTATGTTTAGGATGACAATAAGGCATCTTTGAATCTTGTGTCTTGTTTTAGGGACCTTTGTCTTTTGATATTTTTGTTGTCATATTTCAATATGAGCACATTCTTGATTTTATGATGTTGATTGGATTTGTATTGGTTCCTTTGTCTAAGGTCTAGATTTTACATCTAATGACTTTTCTATTTCATTAGAGTTATTCATTGTTTCTTTATTGATTATTGATTATTTGTTGGTAAGTTGCTCCAATGTTTCTTGCTGTGACTTCTTTTCACTTTTTAACTTCTTAATTTGCGTAATTAAGTTTTAACTATGATTCTTATGACGATAAATTACTTCATCTTTATGTGCATTAACTTTGGCAAAGTCTTTTTGCATCTTTTGTACCAATTTTTTATTATTTTGAAGGATAATCTTTGAGATATATTTAATGTCTTATGATGAGGAAAATTTTGAGCATCACTTTGACATTATAATTTCTCGCAATATTATCTTCTTATTTTTACAAGAGAAAGTAAAAAACCCTTTCTTCTTGTTTAAGATGAAACCTAATTTCCATTTAGGTCGACTTTAAAATTATATCAACTTCATTTTTATATAGTGTAATATTGAATTTATAATTGTCCATGGTTAATTGTAAGCCCCTTATTTCATATTGCTTCTCATCACATGTGTATTTATTTTCGATTATACTTGGTTTTGTAACTAATAATGATTAATATGCCAAGTTAACATCAAAGCGAATTTTCCAGTTACATGAACAAATATTGATGATAATATCATTTCCTTCAATAACATAGCGATTTTATTAGTGTTTATGAAATCTCCCTTTTTTCACCAATAGACTTCATTTTGTTTTTGTCAAAACTTCTCTCAAACAATATCATAATTACATTGTTTATATATATATTTTAAATTGAATGCAAAAAATACAAAAGACTTGTTCCCACAATGTGAGGTCGGGTATTTAAACACTAAAATATATTTTTTAATTTTTTTTTAAACCTTTATGTGATAATCTTTGAAATTGAAGGTCACTTTAAGCATTATTTTATAAATCCACTTGTAAGTCACCTTTATAATAATAATAATAATTTTTTTTCAAGGTCAAAGTCAAGCGAGACACCAATTTAATGTATGAGACCCATTATTTGTGAGACAAGAGACCTCCTCTACGCAACGATGTAACCTATAAAGTTTACAAAGGTGTACATACCCTACACCTTTGAATTTGAACCTATGACCTTCAACTTACATTCTAGAATAAAACACATGTTCTTAAATGTTATACTTTAATATGTATTAAAAGAACATTGAATTATTTTTAAAATACTCCCTTTTACCAATTTGATTTTTTATGATTTTTGTTAATATGTTCTTTTTATTCACGTCTTTGGCCTTAGGTCATAACTTAACCAATCACAACATTCCAACCGGATGATAAATAGATCACTTCAAAGTTTATTTTCAGCGATGGTGGATTAATTTAATTATTCCAGCGACATTTCAATTAAATTACTCTAGCGACGATCAACCTTAGAGATACAAGCGATTAGTGGCAACTCTTTTAGATGGATGTTGCTCCATAGTGGTTGCAATGTTGATAAGGGTACATTCAAGGCTATCACAATGAATGCAAAATTGTCTGAGTATCTTAAAAATTTGGACATTTTTTAGAAGTTATTTTTGTTAGCAAATTTAAAAGAGTAGTTGGAAATGTATATATTAATTGTTGAAATTGTACAATTCGCATGTAATAGAGGTGTTTGAGGGTACTAAATTTATTTACGAATTAAAAAATGCAATTTCAACTATGGAAAATTGCAATTTGACTAAAGATTGTGTAGTCAAATTCTAGTGATGATAGTCACACAATATTCAAATTATACTTATGAACATAATAGAATGGTGGCTTAGGGATTGGTATTACGATAATGATTTCATGGATTATTTTTTGTACGAGGTTATGATAATAATTTTTTTTAATTAAGTTGTTGGCATCCATTAACTTTCACAAAAACCCTTGATATATGGAAGTAGAATCTTCAATGTAATTTTTATATTTATAAATGTAAAAAAAAACCCAAATTGTGGTTAAAGACAAAATTCAAAGGAAAGGAACATTTGTAATTTGTGTTTGACCAACAATCGGTTGTGGTCAAAGATATGAGGTTAGAGTAACTCTAATAAAATAAGTGTGTAGCTCTGATACCAAATGAAATGAATAATATTCATTTACAAAAATATGAACATAATTCATTTATTGAATGTCTAGTGTAAAAAAAGATAATAGGTTAAAAATTCAAACATTTAGTGTAAGGGCCTCCTATGGGAAGATATTAAAAATGGCAAGACAATTAGAATCACACGTAACTGGGGTGATAAACTTCTCCTTTAATACAACAAAGTTCCTAAAGTACCACACAAACCAAAGAATGATTACTAAAGTGCTCTGAAGTTCTTATACATAGGATTTTGAATCCACAATTCAAACGCTTCCACCAAAGATCAGTCCTTCCATTGAAACTAGATACCTTTGATATAGGAAATATGGTCCCAAACTTGACCAATGTAGTTGTAGGATAGAAAAAATGACCTATGGATTCATTGTTGGGCATGCATAGGGGGCATCTACCAAGCCCAACCCAAATCTTTTTCATAAGGAAGTCCCATACTAGGACCTTACTAGAAAGCACTTGAGCCAAAGAAAGACCCTACACTTCATAGGACTCTTGACATACCAAATGACAGAATGCCACCAAGCCTTTAGGCGGGGGGCAGGGGCTTGCAGAGATCTTAGGGTGATATAACCAAGTCTAGGGATGTATAAGCCAATTTCAATATTCTTAGACCAAAGAAGGGTGTCAACTCTATCATTCAACTTAACATAAGAGTCTTTTAAGGCTCGAGTCTATCTGATCCAGGGAGAATTATAGTCCTATTGAATAATGCCCAATTGAACAACATTAAGCCATGCTTGAGTTGATAAAGTGGAGTTAATAGGGTTGTTGACATGATGCAAATGAATATATACTTGATCTCTAAGATTTTCCACAAATTCTAAGGGGACTCTATGTTGACCAGACCCACCAATCTAATGATCCTAACCAATCCTGATCCTTCTACCACTGCCAACCTGCCACTCCAACCAATCACCCACTAGATCAAATGCATGAAGCATAGATTTTTACATGATTGATATGTTCCTTTAACTATTGTCCCTAGATCTAAACCATTCTTCAATAGATAAAGGAGATATGTATTTATTGATAGCCACAGAAGTCCACAAACCTTCTCTCTTAAGGATTCTCCATAAAACTTTGGCTGCAAGGGATTTAGAGAAACAGTGAGGGTATTTGAGCCCCCATCCTCCCAAATATGTTTGCAAAGAAATAGATGACCAAGTTTCCCAATGGAAATGGTCTGTATCATGATTTCCTTTCCAAATAAAAATACATCACATCTTCTTAATCTGATCAAGGATACCACGAGGGACATATGCTAGAGACACCTAGTTTACTGAAATGTCCTCTAGGATAGATTTAACCAAAATAAGATGATCTCCCCTAATTAACCACTTGTTGCACCATAAGAGTAATATTTCCTCAATTTTAGCAATGAGTTAGACCCAGTCTTCTCATAAGTATGCATAAGATTTCAACACAAATCCCATATAACTAATACCATCTTCAACAAAAACCAAAGGATAATTTAATTGAGCACAAATCTAAGCAAATTCCTCATGGATGATATCTAGTAGAGATGTAGAGGATTTTGTGACATTGATAATCATACCTGTTGTAGCAGAAAAAGAATCCAAAAATCCTTGAATGAGCATGATTTATTTCCTGCTGCCATTAGAAAATAGAAGTATATCATCGAAAAAAACAAATGTGATTTGAAAACATGAGAGAAAACTTGAATTCTGTTAAAAGTTTCCCTCTATCTAGCATGATGAATCAGTCTACCAAATCCTTCCACCACCAGTAGGAAGAGGAGGGGAGCTAAAGGACATCCCTATCCAAGACCTCTACCAGGCATAAAAAAAAAAGGAGAAGTTGAGCCTTTTGATGAACACTGCAAAGGAAATTGATCTAACACAAGACATGATCTAGTTGAAAATTTGTTAGTGAAAACTAACTTGTAGAAGTACAAGTCTCAAATAGATCCAATTAACTCTATCATAGGATTTGGAGAGGTCAACCTTAATAATTACAACAAGCAAAGGCTTGACTTTGGCATAATGTAGGAATTCTTGAGCGGTACCAACAACGTCATGAATTTGTTTTCCATCCAGGAAAGAAAATTGCTCCTATGAGACTAAGGAGGATAAAATACCTTTAATTATAGTGGCAAGAACCTTTGGCATGATCTTATAAATGCAAATTGCAAAGTGAAATAGTTCTATAACATCCCAGATTTTAAGAATAATCAGTCATAGGAATCAAAGAAATGGATGTAGAGTTGAAGGTAGCTAGCTAGAATAATTGGAGTTTTCATCCCTTTTTTGGACCCATATGTCTCTTCTCTTAAGACGTCACATAACTTCATAATCGACTAGAATCTGCTTTTTTCTAGACTTGAAAACTACAAACTCCTGTTTATGTTCCAGAGAACTAAATCTAGATGGATTGGATAAGTATAGAGATTGTAACTCTCTCTCAATAGAGAGAAATTCACCATGTCTCTCGGCTCTTTTATTTGCTTCAAAATTAACATATTCATCCTTAATATTCTTAAGGTTAGATAAGAATTGAAGAGCTGCAAATTCCTTTTAGATGCATCAAAAGGGATCCACATGTTCTTGACCATTTTAATATATTCTGCATTCTCAATCCAAATAGCACTAAATTTAAAAGGATTGTATTCTCCATGGCAATTGAAAAATGATTAGAATCCCCCCATGTACAACCCATTACTTAATACCAAAAGAAGATAAGAACACATTCATTAATAAGGAATCAATCAAGTCTTTTAACAATGGAATCACAACCAATCCTCATGTTCCTCAAAGTAGGAAAAAGTTTGACCAACATAATATCAAAAATTTATTTCTCCTCAAGTCTCCTCAAGAAGTATTTTGTAAAAGGGTATTTGTGGGAATTTGTGCCCCATATTTCACCATCACCCATGGTGAAATTTAAATCTCCACCCATAATGACCCAATCAATTGCTAATAAATTAAGATTGAAGATTCTCTCCCAGAAATCGAACCTATGAATATATGGACCATAAATGTTCAAGAAAGTGTAAGCAAAACCCCCCTCTTTGGAAAATAGATTAACTCCCAAGCCCAACAGAACAACCTAAGAATTGATACATAAATAAGATCTCCTTAACCAACCAGTGATTAAGTCACTGGATTTTCCCGTCACATCTAGGCACATCAAATCCCAATCTGTAAAATCATTTTTAGGTCTTCTAGAATAAGTTCCCCACTTGCAATAGTCTCCTTTAGGAACAATACATCAATTTTTATAACTGGACAAATCTCTTGAGGGAAATTCGTTTAGTAGGTTTCCCCAACTTGCGGATATTGTATGGTAGAAAGAACATTAAGGACAACTCGACTAGGTCTTCCTTACTCTAAGAGACCCAAATAGAGTTTAGTGTTTGTCAGATTAGACATCACAAATTCCTTGATCACGGGAAACATCGATGGCAAATATGCAACCATGGAGCCAAGTATAAGTGTTAGATATGGATAACCTGATCCCACTGTAAATACCATATTCGTATGCGCCCTATTGTTAACTAGGCCTTAGATCATAAAAATGTCCTATCAAAGAGTCTACGGGGGAAAGAAGGCATATAATGAAGGATTCTGCAAAGATAATGGGCCTTCATCTATAGGGTTAAAAACTATAGACACATTAGCAACCACAAAAGGGATAACCAGAGGACATGTCGAGGAGTCCTCCTTTCCTATAGGACAATAAGCAAAAGCAAGGAAGCTATAGGAAGCTTTCGAGAGAAGATCAGATGGAGGGTGAGGGTTCAAAGGTGTGCTAGAAACCACTAAATGCAAGTCGGTCGATAACATAGGAGGAGGGATACCCTTCTCAATGTCAATGGAGGAGGGGAGAAAAGAAATCAGGTCATGAGGCATGGAAAGGGATTTCGCCAGACCAAAACCATATTCATAAGTCAAATCTTCACCAAGAGACAACACATCACCATTATAAGGGTTGAAAGATGTAAAGGGAGAAACCCTATAAGCCTTTTGTTAGGGTAAGGGGGGTAGAACAAGGATATAGGGACGAAGAATAATCAAGACCAATAGTAGCAACCTCGTCAATAAAAACATGTTTCCCATCAGTAGAGAATACAACTAGTGATGTGTTGATCTTAACTCATCGGCACATAATCGCAGCATGTAAACAAATTAGAACCCATATGCTCCGTTGCAATCCCGGAAGGAGAGTTATAAGGGATATTACGCCTTCAGCTTGTATATTCTTGACAGCCTCGGGACCCAAATCATGACCCATATCACCATCACAAGGGAGAGAAGTAAAGCAATCCACTTCATTGATAGGAGCATGTGTAGCCTCCAACAATCCCTGAACCACTTCCGAAGGAGGAGTATGTAGAGTAAAGGACGATAACACATTATTGTGGGTATTTAGTGTTTTGAAATATTTCTTCATTGAATCACTGAAACCCCTCTTCGAAAAAGGCAGAGAGCAATCATAGGTAATATGCCCATATGTGTGAATGACGATTGCACCGAAAATGTATGCCGAAGTAGTCAATAAATTGAATAAAAAGATGATCACCTATACAGGTTTACAGGGATACCTTCCTGCATGTCGACATCCACGAGGATGTGCCCCAACGACATGTAGCCCATCTTCTCATAGTTGAACTATGCAGTCACATAATCATCAGTGGCCTCCCCTATACATTTAAAAACAACCACATTCTAGAATTCAGGTAGAGTTGTGTAAGTTTTACCCAAGTGCACCTTTTGAACGACATTTTCTTCCTGGCATAAAAAAAAGGAGACCATCTCTACAGCTGGAATAGAGAAAACTCCTACATCTAAATGCATTCCATGACAAAATTGGCCTCCTACTTAGAGCTAAAGATAGCTCCTAGCCAACCTTGCGCTAGAGAGATGAGACGCGTATGGAAGCCTATCGGGAGGATCCAGTTTAAGTTCGCCCAGTCACGGAAACTCTACAAACTCATGGTTTGTTCAGAAAATATTCCTACAATAACTCATTCATCCATGTTAATAACCTCCATCATATCTACATCTCCTCCTAGTGCAAGAGGTTTATGGGTCGTTTTCTTTCTCATAACCCTTTTGAGCTTATCCACTGTGGTAAAAAATGGGTCCTCAAACCTTAAGTCATCCCTAACAGTCACACTGGCATAGATCCATCAAAAACATTCTATAGCAACTCTCCAGAGCCAAGTAAACTTGAAAGAGAAGCAATAAATGCAATATTGGTAGAAGGAACCCTAGAGAAAACAGACGAAGGTTCCGATAAGTCACAAGAATCGATGAATGGATACGAAGGATTAGATTCGCCCCATCAATGGCCACGAGGTCAATGGAGTAAATGTTCCAATTTATAAGGCCAAGGATAAATGATGGCAGTCACTATAAACCTGACAGAAATCCCATCAGTGAAAAGACAAAGGTATATAAAATAATCCCTCGATCGAATAGGAGACCAGAATTCGGCTAGAAACCAGACAAATAATAAGTGATAAACCGACAAGATGAAGTCTAATCACAATTAATGATAAGGTGTACTTATAACATTGACTAATCAAAATCATTGATAAGCCATGTCCCTTCATTATGTCATGTTTTTAGTTAGGGAGTGCCATGTTTATTTATTATTTATTTGATATATTAATGTGGGTGTTCCCATGAGGATGGGTAACACTTTTGGCAAGATGAAGGCATGAATTGCTCAAAACATGAGCTTGATCGAGGATTATTTAAGCCCTTTATTGAGTTTTTCCAATAACTTGATCAAGGCTTTAAATAACCCTCGATCGACCTTTGGAGCTCAATGGAATGTTAGTTAAACCCTCAATTGAGGGTTTTGTCTACATAAAAATATATCAATTATAGTAAAACACTATTTTTTACATAGTTTATTTTGTTTATTTTGTTAATAGTTATTTTTTTATTGGAATAGTTGATAGTTGGGTGGGGTATTAAAACTTAAATGTTCGAACATAGGAATTAAATAATAAATATAATTCATGATTACAAATACCATGAACAAATTTACCATGTTTTATCAAAACCATGGGCCATAGATTAGTAACAACAAAAATACATTAAACTACTAACAATGAAAAAAAGACGAGACTTAATCTTTTAAATACAATTCATCACATCAAATACCATGGTTAAATGTACCATAGATTACCAAAAATATGGGCCATAAATAACTAAGAAAAAAATTTAAAATAACTATTAACTTATAACTTATAACTATTTGTTGTCTCAATCAAAATTTATTTACTATACCTTATAAAAAGTAATTTACTATAACTTATGAAAAAGATATGAGCTAAATTAAAAAATATTTGTTTATCTTGGGTTAGTTATTCGCTCGATAAATAATTTTTTTTATGGATAACTTTCTATTGGGGTGAGTTATTAACATATAATTCATTTTTTTTAAATAAATTATTTTGTACGGATAAAAAGTTATTAGCTCATTTGACCGAGTTATTTGAGTTAATGATTATTATTTTTTCATATTAAATCTAATCTTTTTTATTATTAAATAGTTTATTGAGCTATTTTTTATTGTATGTAAACCCTTGATCGAGGTATTTAAAAAACTGCTCAAATTGTCGATTGATGATTTTTAAGGCCTTGATTGAGTTAAAAAACTCGATCGAGGGCTTTAAAAACAAGATTTTAGTCTTTTTTTCTACAAATTTAATTTTGTTGGCCTCTTTAAAAGGCATAAACGCTATCATTAATTGCTCCTTAGGTGGCCAATAGATTCAACAACGGCTTTTCTATCTAGTAGCATATAATTTACATGTTTTTGAGTTTGCATGGTATTTTTTTTAATTTTCTTTTAAAACTTACACTTAGAAACCTTGTTCACAACTTTGAATGAGCTCAAAGAAAAATCAACAACATAAAAAATATAAAACCAAAATATTTTAAAAAAATTATAAACCCCTAAACATGTCCTCTTCAAAAGGGTATTTTTATTTTTCCAATTCATGTAACCAGTAAAAAAATTCTTAACTTACACACAAATATTTGTGTACTCAATGTGATTTAAATATTCATTGGTCAATTTCAAAAATTAATAAATAACATAAGTTTCCAAAATAAAATTTAAAAAGATATGTACACAATAGTGCATTCTATGTAGATCATATATATGTGTGTGTGGGGGGTTCACAAACCCCCCCTAGGGGGCTTCTATGTCCACTAGAAGAAATCACGGGGGAGGAGGGGGGCGGGTGAGGCACCCGAAGAGGCTTCACCCCTTGCTCTGATTACGAAGCTAACCCGATGGGGACATCAAGTGAGACCTTTATATATCAATGTATAACCACCCGAGGATTTGACCCCAAGACCTTCTGCTCACAATTTACAACACTCAACCACTTGAGCTAGCCCACTAGGCTTAATCAAAGTGTGTCCAGATTACATACTCCATTCATCCATTACATAGGGGCTCAACAAGAGCATCATGTGACTTACAAGAATTGAACTTAGGTAGAGAGGATATCCTCCCAACCACCCAAGCTACATCCAATATATATATATATATATATATATATATATATATTATAAAGTTAGCATAAAATTATTTTATGTGCACACAAGCCACATGTTAACCTTTCCAAAATTTTGCAAGGACAAATATTTTATTAAATTCAATTTTGTCATATTAAATAATATTAGTATTTTTTAGATATCATTATAAAAACAACATAATTTCTAACATTTTACTTTTTGTTTTTAATTTTTTTTTAAATGTATGTCAAAATTCATAAGGCATATTTGAATTTTTAAAATTTTAATTTAATAAATAAGTAGATTATAAAAAATTTACCTATTTTTATCCAAAAAAATTTAATCATCTTCATAGATTTACCCATTTCATTTTAAAAGTAATTACATATAAATACTTTTGTTAAAGAACAATAATTAAGAGAAGTCTCAAAAGATTCAATTTAATATATTATTTTTTAAATACTTTAAAAACATTATAGCATGAAATTAAATTAATGTATAATTAAACCAGTTTAACTTGTAAACGAAGAATATACTATAGAAAATAATAAATAGAAATATACTTCTTCACGAAAACCAATAACATTCTCCCCTCTACATATATGTATATATATTAAATAAAATCAAACGTTCCAACTAAAAAATACCATTTGTTAAACATTATGTGTGTGAGTGTGTGTTTACATGGAATATTAAATGCAATCACCATTACTATGGATAAAACAACAATGTAATTAATAAGAATAAGAATAAGAATAAGAATAAAATGGATGGTTGATGTGTGGTTGGTATTCGAGGGGTTTCATTTGTTAGGTGGCTCAAGGTTCGAAACTCGACAGTGGTGGGGGGTGACACTAAAAAATCTAGCCAAGTGAAGGGTTGGTGCGGCCTAGGCCAAATGCGATTCATAGGTGATTTTGATGACTTAGATGCTCTTGGGTCACGGTTTATTAGATCATAAGCCACTCCTACAAGTTAGGGAGATTCATGGAAACAAAAAAAGGATGGTTGGGAACATGAACTAATTTTATTTATTTTTAAATAGAAACATGAAAAGATTTGTATTATAATAGCTGAGCACAACCATCCTTTACAAAGAGTACTAAAATAGATAGTTTTATCAAAATTCTACATAACTTCTTCTTATAATTCTGTAAAAACAAAAGTTTGCCTACAAGTTTTTTATCCTCTTCTAAGGCTTGAGTGCTATAAATTTTAACAAACTGATTACTTAAGAAAACACAAAAATACATGATAACACAGATTACTGAAATGGGACCATTTATATATTCATGCTTGTCTTTTCTTCCATGAAGAGGCTATATGACAGAGACTTCGTCCATTGGTCAAGCATCACTAAAGGGGTGCTCTTGACAGTGGTTGTAGTGGTTCATCTTCACAAGCTGACTCAATTCTTTTCTGACTTCATCCGTAAGAGCAATTTGTTATCTCATGTTTCCATCTAAGTCGTCAACGTGTGATTTTAAACATGCAATACGACTGTTATTATAGTGTGCATCCTTAGATAGGATAGAAATATACTGGAGAACCCTCCTGATTATTTCTTAAAAAACCTGCAACAACTTCTTATAGTCTTCCATATTTCCTCTAGCGTCTACAAATATGTCCCTCTAGGAAGACATTATTTCTTCGGCTTCTTCTGTAGGAGAAATGAAGCTTCTCTTTTATGCTTGGTCACCTTGTTGCGCCGCACACGCTAAGCAATATTTGCTCAGTCTGTGAGGGCTAAGAGAATTCCCAAGAGGAAATATCTCTGAGTTGTTCTCTTGTCCTAGAGAAAGCTTCCCAAATTCACGGAATGTGTCCTTCAACCCTGGAGACTTTGCTTCACAGTCAAACAATCCACTGCTTATTTCAATTGTAGAGAAACTTTCCTTCTAGATTGTTCTCAAAATGCTATAAGAATCCATCCTCAAATTGCCTTGCCTACAGTGATCAGTCACCAGCAGTTCAAGTGTTCAAGCATGCATGGAAGGAAGGAGGACCAGTATATCTCCTTCAATGGCATTAATGCCCAAAAAATGCCCCTCTGTTATGACATTTAACTTGCCCCATGTTTGAGCTACATGGAGATATCCAACTGTCTGTCGGTTATGCTTAGCCTCGAGGTTGGAGCCTAGCATGGAGTACAAGGATGTTTTCGCATCTTTCTTCATGTTCTTCGACCTTCCTCTTGTCCTTTGGTTTCCTCCTAAAATCATATTTGTATCTAACTTCATGGAATCCGCTTCCTAACTTTAGTTTGGTTTTTGAACTTTATCATTCCTTGCTCAATCTTTGAGCCTTGATTGGCCAATTCATCCGCTAGACTAGTATTCTCTCTTCTGACATGATAAAAGTCCACACTGTTGGAGATAACTATATTAAGGATACATTTTTTGGATTCTTCCATAGCTAGAGGGATTTTCCTTGAAAGTCCACACATTTTTTGTATAACATACTTGGAATCTCCAAAGACATGACGTTTTGAGAAGTTTAGATGAGTGACCATTTCCATACCTTGAAAGAGAGCCAACCACTCTGCTTCATTGCTAGTTTTCTTTCCTAATCCCAGAGCATAGGTGTTCACAATTTCTCCCTTGAGATCAAAAATGACCCCTCATGCACATGAACTAATATTATTATTTAATTAGTATAAATGAATTTACGGTTCATTAATTCATTAAATAATATATATCATTTTCACATCTAATTAAATAGTCAAACAAAATATTGTAATTTTATTATTTGGTTAACATTAAATGAATTTACGGTTCATTGCATTGAAGAGATGCATTCTACAACTCAATAGGGGGAGATGTGTAACTCCTTCCATGCTCATCCTAGAGTTGACACGTGTCCTTTATAAAAAATAATAAAATATTGTAAAAGTAACATGACCCAAATTAAAAATGTTTAGAACGACATATATATATATATATATATATATATATATATATAACTACACAAATTAGATAAGTTAAAACAATAAACATTATATTTTAGAGTTCCTTAACATTCTACTCTAAATAGGGGTTTCCGCCTCGAGAGATTTGATCCCTTTAGAAGCTTGGTAAACTCCTTTTGAAATGGATCTATATTAGTTAATTCATTAAGTGAAATATATCTCTTTCATGACGAACCTTATTTAACTGTGGAAGTTCTCGCTTCTCCCGAGACAAGTGCAAGAAGGTCGTTCGATGTTTCATCAGACGACCCTCCCGCAACGAAAATTATCAAAGTTAAATAAGTTTCGACTCTCTTTTATATTTAATTAAATAATCAAATAAGATATTATAATTTATTATTGATTTAACGTTAAATGAATTGATAATTCATTAATTTCTTAAATGAAATATATCCCTTTCCTATCTAATGTTATAGTGAAACAAAATATTGTACTTTTAGTATTTGATTAGCATTAAATGAATTAACGATTCATTATTATTAATTCATTAATAAAACAGATCCCTTGATTGCCCTTTCATATCTAATTAAATAAACAAAATATTGTAAAGTTGAAATAGATACAAAGATGTTTTACATGAATGTTTAATGTATAAATATATATTTAAAATCTAAAACATGATTTGGTTATTTCATGTTGAAGTAAGCTAGTGACCGGTCCTATTTAAAACGCAAACATGAAAGCCGGGACCTATTTGCCCGACGATATGCACTGATCGGACGATCGGCCGCACGTGACCGGTCATGTCTGACGCAGCCGGTCGTCCGATCGGTGCATATCGTCGGGCAAATAAGTCCCGGCTTTCATGTTTGCGTTTTAAAAAAAAGATGAATAATTTAATATTAATTTACAGTTTTGAAGGTTTAATTTTTTTTTTAAATGATAATGAATAACTAATATTTATTATGTTTTTGAATGTTTAATATTGTTATTTTGATATGTATGTATTCATTTTTACAATATATTTTTTTGGAAGACAATACAGTTTAGTCAAAATGTTATGGGAAGAGATAATAATGATTATCAATAAATGTGACTAAAGTTATCATTGTTATTCAAGTAGGCTATGCATCACTATCAAAAGCACGAGACTATTTCAAGAGTTTTATATTTTATTATAGTAATGAAAAAGCAAATCACACCACTTGAAATAATCGGTAAATACTAATTGTACATTATTAAAAACGTTTTCAAACAATACACTTTTCCATAATGATAAAAGCTTTGAAATTGGTTCAGGTACAATGATAGTCATCCCTTTCTTCTTATGGGAAAGGATGACTCTCTCAGAGTGTTGTACATAAATTTGACAAATCCCCGGGATGTCCAGATTGAAACCATGAACTCTTTTCTAGGTAAGCTCAGTGTAATTGTCTCCACTAGGCCTAGAATTTTATATTCCATCTACATGTCAGATATAAATTTGATGACGGTCTTGTGTTTTCCATGCCTTTCATTTTATGTTCTATGCAAATTCATAAGTGTTAGTTTTTGCCTAAAGTTTAACATACAATTTTGTGTTAGTGCCCTAGGATCGTTTTTATAGTATTTTCTCTTATTAGTTTGGCATTATCCTATTTTAAAAAAGTGTATTATTAACAACTTTCAAGATGAAGATTGTAGGGTCAAGATGAAGATAGTGGGGTGAATGGTATAGAAGTTTCATATAAAAAGGGTGATTGTGAGAAAAATGAGTGCTTGTGAGAAAAGAGAGAGAGGGGTTTCAGAAAAAAAAATGATGAAATGGCAATGATTGTGATTATGACAAACCTTCATTGCTCAACCATTTCTATGCCCAGTGCATCAATTAATTAAAATCGAAGATTTTTTTTTCATAATAAATATATGAAGTCGGGTGAAGAATATTATTATTAATTATAACATAGAGAGACTATGAGTAAAATTGTGATTGAAAAATTGTAGCAATTTAGCACTTTGAATCACAATCCTTAGATTTAAACTTTGAAGTGAAGGGTTGGTCTAGAAAATGGACCTCTTGATCTTAAGATTAATTGAGATGGGCCTTTTTATAGCGAAAAGAGAACATAAAAATCATCTTAAAAAAACAACATAATATATATCTCTGTCACTTATGGTTTTTTTAATTACTTCATATAACATGCTTTAAAATAGATCAAATAAATATAAACTCCTACATTAATTATTAACTTACTACACCTATGAAAAATTATAACAATTTTTTAAACCATTAAAATCAAATAGACTATATAATAGTGTGTATACCTATCACATTTGAGTTATTTAAACCATTAAAAATCAAATAGACTATCTAATAATTTGTATACCTATCACAATTGAAGTGCCGAAATTTTAACTAGCTGTCAACTTCCACAAAACCTCAAATTGTAATTCAATGCTTGCACATCCCATGCATTTAAGGAGGAATTGAAATTTTTATTCAGTTTCAGGATTCTGTGTGCGATTTAGTGAGGAGAATAAAAGACAACTAAAACACCTAGCTTTGGTGAATTTTAATAGAAACTGGTTGAAATTGTTTCTATAAACTGTTATTTCTACAATTTTGCAATTTCAATTATCTAATTTGTCTATCCTAAATTAATGACCGATTTTTAACCTAACTATTTGCCTAAATTATGATTTAAGCAATCTAAATTGTGAGGGGCTCTGATTTTGACTTTCAAGCCAATTTTCGGTGGAAATCCGGTGAATTTAACCAACAAAATCTGTAATTTATGTTATTTGTTGGGCGATTTTAAGGGCAAAAATAAAATCGCATGAAATGGGTCAGACACCCACACTCTGTAAGATCTAACAATGTTTTTGGGTGTTTTGAAAATTTTGTGAAAATTCATGGCCAGAAATAGGTAAAAACCAGCCGAAAAAAGGAGAAAATTCGTCCCCTCAATTCTTGCTCGGTAGGAGCGTTTTGGTTAGCGATTATACTGCTCCACGATTTAGTGATTAATACATAATGTTGTATATGGACTTTAGTTTGTTTTTTTTTTTTTTGTTTTTTTTTTCATAAGAAAAATCGATGTTCCTTGATATTCATTAAGAATCAAAGGTAACTTGTACATAAACGTGACATAAATATCACAGCAAAGCTAAGAGAGAGAGCCACAACCATTTCAAAAAGTGAAAACTAAGCCATTCTCTCTAAGGAGACCCACCAAACATATCCACTGAAAGAATAAGAAGAACCCATCCAACTTATCCAAGGAAACACTAAGGGTGAGTGAGAAAAAACTCCAACCCCAAAGAGAACACAGAACGAGAATACAACCCCACAAGGATACTGATAAAGAGAGCCCCCTACTCAAAAAACAAATATGAGTAGGCCAACTAACACAAGATAAAAAACTCTTAAAAGAGTTGAATTAAGCTTTCTCCAATGATTTCTCCTTCTAAGAGTTCCGAGAAGGAGAGAAGGCCAACCATTAAAGAAAGTGCTTCCTTGGATAACTGGTCAACACTCTTATTGTGCTCCCTGTAGATATGTCTGAAGTCAAAAGAAAGAAAAGGCAAGTTTAATATCAGTGATTCTGTCACACCAATAATCCCAATTCAGAGCAGATAGAGTTGCCTCATATTTTTCCCAATTAATAACCACTGATGAATCTCCACACACATAGAGAGATGGCAAACCCATTGCAGTTGCAATGAAAAGTAAAGCCCAGAGAGACAACAGCTTGGCCCTAATATTGGTGCTCGGGCCACATACCATTTTGAAAAGAAAGGAATGAGAATGATTAAGAGCAAGTGAAAAATCGACTCCACAATCGAGGAGTCTACTGCCCCATCGAAAAAACCAAAAGGATAACAAATGATCGGAGGAGATTCGATAGCATTGAGCTTCCTTTTAGTTCTTTCCACCTGATAGGATGAGAGCTGCTACATTATTCTGATACATAAGAGACATCATCCGGAATACGATCCTCAAAGATGCAGAAATTATGACATATCCAAATGTTCCAGATGTAGAACAAGGGTAAATAGAGATAGTCCCTAGTCTACATGAACCAACACTGAAGGTTCTCCATAAGAGAAAGCTCAGACCAAGGGAAAGTCAAATTATACTTCAAACAAAGAGATTCTCTCACTGCCCAAGCAAAGGAACAAGATACGAACAAATGGTTCACATTTTGCTCATCATACTTGCATAAACGACACCCATTAGGACTAGACCATCCCTTTTTTAACAAAATGTCCCAAGAAGTAATGTGGTTTTTCAAGCAGAGCCACAAAAAACACTTGATTTTTATCGGAATTTGTCAGGACCAAATCTGCCAAAGAAGTTTATCCTACGATTTTGACAAAAAGGAGGAAACAATAAGATCATAAGCAAGACTGGTTGTAACTTTGCCATTCACCTTATTGTGCATCCAAAGTAAGGAGTCATGATTATCCATAAGTTTAATGCCGCCTGGGATAAGCCATTTATGAAGGGTCCATTCAGTCCTCCAACTTCCACCCAGGTCTAAATCATCCACAGTTAACCAATAAGAGTGAGACGAAGCTCCTTCTCCTAGTTGAGCGTACTGATGCCATAATCCAAGAGATAAGCCCGCAACTCTTCAGAGAGAGAATAAAAGTAGAGTTCAAGCCAGAGATCTGATCAATGCCCAAATTTATACTATTCCCATACCAACTTTCCAACCCACCTTGCAACTTAACCATGCAAGAAACCTAATGAATCCATTCCAAAAAAGAGAGGAGCCATTTACAGTGAAATTCTACCTTTCTCAACCATCCTTCCATTGACAGGTTCTTGAGGTATTTTGCCCCAATCACTTTATTCCAGAGACCCGAGCCTCTCAAAACCATCCATGTACTCTTGAGTCTGAGCGCCATACCAAACCAATCCAGGTTTGTAATGTTCAGTCACCATATTTCTAAGGTCTCGAAAGAGTCTGCTAGTTGACCAAGTGCATTCTACACTTATGAGCCGTACTACCCCAAAGAAAAGAGAACATGTTTTGACTAAGGCTGTTCAATATAGATTTGAGAATTTTGGCGAAGACTTTAGTTTGTGTTTCATGTGCGCCCAAGCATTATTTTAATAACCAGTATTTAATACTCCGATCAACCTTCTAGAACTATTACGTCAACTAAATTGCACTGACTCATGAGCGTAAATATTGAAAAGGAATTTGTATATCTGTTTTATGACTTGAAGACCGAGGCATTAGCTGCATATCAGCAGAGTTTTTAATGATATTGCTTTGGGGTTTTGAAGAATTAGATTGATGGATTGTTTACAGTTCAGAACCTGGCAGCAGTATTATGTGCTTTTCTATAAGATGGCTATATATAAACTTTGTGTTTTTAATAACTATTCCACATCAACTTATTTAATACTGTTGGTTTGGTGTTGGTTTGGAGTTTTGAACAGTTGACAGAGTATTTAATACTGTTGTTGTGGGGTTTTGAACAGTTGAATTGATGGAATGTTTACATCCAGTTCAGAGCATTGCAAAAATATTAGTTGAGATGGACCTTTTTACTCAAAAAAATCATAAAAATCATAAAAATCCTTGAAAAAAAACTTAATATATATATCTATATAACCTATATATTTTTAATTACTTAATATAGTATGTTTTAGAATAGATCTATTCCATCACAAGACTAGACTAGTTAAAATTGTCAAAAAAAAATAATAATCATACAAACTCTTACCTTAATTATAACAATTTTTTAAATCATTAAAATTAAATAGACTCTATAATAATTTATATACCTATCACATTATCACATTTAAGTTATTTAAACCATTAAAAATCAAATAGACTATATAATAATTTGTATGCCTATCACATTTGAAGTGCCAAAATTTTAACCAACTCTGAAATTCCACAAAACCAATTGCAATTCCATGCCTGCACATCCCATGCATTTAAGGAGGAATTAAAATTGTTTCTAGAAACTGTTATTTTTGCAATTTTAATAATCTAATTTGAGTGTTCTGATTTTGACTTTGACGCTAATTTTCCTTTGAAATCCGTGAATTTAAACAACAAAATCAAGGGATTAAGTTCATAAATAAAATTGTTTAACACAAAAACTTCCAACACCCACACTCTATAAGATCTAGCAATATCTTCGAGGGTTTTGAAAATTCATCCCCTGTTTAGAGAACTCGATTCCTGCCCGGTAGGAGCGTTTTGGGTAGCGATTATACTGCTCCGCTATTTAGTGATAAATACATAATGTTGTGTATGGACTTTAGTTTGTTTTTCATGTGCGCCCAAGCATTATTTTAACCAGTATTTAATAGTCTGATCAATCTTCTAGAACTATTACGTCAGCTAAATTGCACTCAGTCATGAGCGTAAATATTGAAAAGGATTTTGTATATCTGTTTTATGACTTGAAGACCGAGGCATTAAATGCATATCAGCAAAGTTTTTTATGATATTGCTTTGGGGTTTTTCACAATTGGATTTATGTATTGTTTACGGTTCAGAACCTGGCAGCAGTATTATATGCTTTTCTGTAAGATGGTTATATATAAACTTTGGGTTTTTAATAACTATTCCACAATAGAATATTTAATGCTGTTGTTGTGGGGTTTTGAACAAAACCTGGCAGCAGTATTATATGCTTTTCTGTAAGATGGTTATATATAAACTTTGGGCTTTTAATAACTATTCCACAGGAGAGTATTTAATACTGTTGTTGTGGGGTTTTGAAGAGTTGTATTGATGGATTGTTTACATCCAAGAGTTCAGAGCATTGCAGCAATATTAAATGCTTTCCTACAAGGGTGTTATTGAAAGCTTTGAAGCATGTAATAACATCAAATGCTCTTTGAAACAATGTCAAAAGGGTGTTATTGAAAGCTTTGAAGCAATGGACAAATCTGTAATAACATCAAATGCTCTTTGAAACAATGTCAAATCACTGCACTTTGCCATGCTAGGTGGGTGATGCCTTTTGATAAATCTGTACTAACATTAAATGTTCTTTGAAACAATGTCATGTCATGCTAAGTGGGTGATGACTTTAAAAAAAGCAAGGACAAATGCTCTTTGAAACAATGTCAAATCACTGCACTTTGCCATGCTAGGTGGGTGATGCCTTTGGAGTGGGCTACCGACGCGACGATTTTGCCCGGCGGCAATCGTCGCGCCGGCGCTCCGACCGCCGGCGATCTCGTCCCGGCACCCGTCGCTCCGAGCACCGGCGACGTTTTTTTTCTCCGTAACCGACCTCCGTTCACACACCATCGCGGCCTCCCCGTTCGTCCTCTCTCCGTTTCAGTCAAGTTCATCTCCGTCTCCCTCCGTCCGCGGCCGTCTGTTAATTTAATTCTCCACCAGCCTGACAGACAATTTCAAATTCAAACCTCTAGATCCCGCCCGAAGATCTCCCCTGCGCCGAAGTTTGATGATACGGGATACGTCGCCAAATGAACATTGAGCAGATGGAGGAAAGGTGGGATCTGCGCACCGCGTCGAAGCCCTGGATTCAACCCATGAAAGCCACTCCTGCGAGATGACAGGCGAC
>LPNX010175685.1:122733-163653 GCA_001517045.1 Pseudotsuga menziesii | reverse complement strand
ACTATACTTTCTTTATGCGTCGCCTATCATCTCGCAGGAGTGGCTTTCATGGGTTGAATCCAGGGCTTCGACGCGGTGCGCAGATCCCACCTTTCCTCCATTTGCNATTTTACATGGGTTATTATACAACAAAATATAATTTTAAAAAATTATGTACATTTTTTCAAATCAAAATTCGACAACAATTTCAACGATACGAAACTACAATCTTAAAAAAATGAACCAAATTTAATTAAATTCTAATTAAATTTTTTTATCCAAACAAAATTACACTCAAATTCGAATTACGACCAATCGNCAATGTTCATTTGGCGACGTATCCCGTATCATCAAACTTCGGCGCAGGGGAGATCTTCGGGCGGGATCTAGAGGTTTGAATTTGAAATTGTCTGTCAGGCTGGAGGAGAATTAAATTAACAGACGGCCGCGGACGGAGGGAGACGGAGATGAACTTGACGGAAACGGAGAGAGGACGAACGGGGAGGCCGCGATGGTGTGTGAACGGAGGCCGGTTACGGAGAAAAAAAACTTCGCCGATGCTCGGAGCGACGGGTGCCGGGACGAGGTCGCCGGCGGTCGGAGCGCCGGCGCGACGATTGCCGCCGGGCAAAATCGTCGCGTCGGTAGCCCACTCTGATGCCTTTTAATAAATCTGTACAAGATTAAATGTTCGTTGAAACAATGTCATGTCATGCTAAGTGGGTGATGACTTTTAAAAAGAAAGGACATATGAATGTTTCTGAAAAGTACATGGATGAACAGCATAAAAGACACTCCAATAAAAAGTGCTGCAATTTCAGCAATCTCATTTGTCTAGACTAAATGACTAATTTGCCTAGATCGCCATGAAAGGTATAAATGGTTTTTTCAGCACAAATTGCTGTCTTAGGCTCCGTACATGGAATAAAAAGAAGGGAGAGCCTGGCTTAAATTATCATGACTTAATGAAGGTATGAATCCAGGGTTTTGCGCATATGAGGATGAAGGTTGAAGCGGAGTTTTGTATACTACTGACGTTGGACAATCAATTAAATTTTTGAATTTGAAGGGCGATCCTAAAAACATAAAGTCATTTAACGGCCAGCGATCAATCTATGTATTGTGCAGAGATCAAATCAATGTACAATCATATACCATTGTCACAGAGCAAAGAATGGACTGAAGCTGCGTTGTGTTTTATGGTGAAGTTGTCATGATTACACTAAAGCTAGCGTCTAGCCCTTGAAGCATGCTTTTCATCCTCATATGCGGAGGCTATCTGAATGGGGCGTTTTGGTTAACGCTTATACTACTTAGTGTATTGATTTTTTAAGCTGAAAATTTATCATGACATTTAGCTTTCTAAGGTAAAAAGTGTGTCCTGAATACTGAACATGTTTTGCGTGTGTTAACTATGCTATGCTTTAAGTCTAAATCACAAATAAGTATATAAAAAGTCTAATTTTTAAATTCATAAGCAATAAATAAATATACTTTAACTAAAGGTTATGTGGCTTGGGCTATCCATTGAGCTGCAGAGCATTTAATCTGGCTGCCGCAGGCTTGATGACCGTTAGATCTCGAGCAGCTCAAAATCCAACGAATCAAATTTGATGCAACCACATTAAATGCTTTGGAACTCAATAGATAACTCATACGTGAACCCATAATTTTAGCTATGGTGACATCATGTGGCGAGCTATGGAGCGCTATTGCATGTGACCAGGGTAAATGTGACAACTGACGTGACGGCTTTCATCACATAATATTTTTTTTCCAATGTACTGTGTTGTTGATACAGTTGTTTGCCATAACTATTTATCAGTGAGAACGCTACAGCCTACGCCTATGGATTTACTTTCAGGAATTTTCCAGCTTCAATCCCACTTCTGATAAAAATTAAGTGAATTTTAATCCAATGGCAATGCCAGACCAAATATCATTAGTCTTGGCGGTGTTCACTACAATGGTGGCTTTTCTCCACCTTATTCACAGGTGGTGGCGGAATTTTCATGGCGGTCAAAGAAGGATCAATGAGAAGAATCACGTGGCCCAACTGCCTCCTGGTTCGATAGGATGGCCGCTAATTGGTGAAACGTTCAGTTATTCTGCTGCCATGGCCGCCAATAATCCTAGGAAATCCGTTGACGAAAGAGAGAAAATGCAAGATAACCTCTCAGTCTTTGTGTGTTTTGTTATTAGGGCTTTTCTTCCTCTGACTTGGAAAATATTGCAGGTATGGTTCAGACATTTTCAAATCTCATTTATTTGGAGACCGGCTGGTTGTTTCGGCGGATCCCCAGTTCAACAGGTTTGTGATGCAAAACGAGGGGAGGCTCTTTCAAGCTCGGAACCCAAAGGCTGTCCAGGGTTTGATAGGCAAGTATGGGTTGCTGGAAGTACATGGAGATCTCCAAAGGAAGCTCCATGGGATAGCTGTGAATCTGCTGAGCCCTGATAGGCTCAGAGGTCATTTCATGGAGGATATTCAGAGTGTCGTGCAGTCCACGTTGGATAGATGGGCAGACATGAAGGAAGTTGTTCTGCATCACGAGTGTAGCCAGGCAATTAATTAGCCAGATTGATTCAACTTCTTTTCTGTAGATGGTTTTTGGATTCTGGCAAGATGATTATTTTTTTTCTGTTGCAGATGGTTCTCAATCTGATGGCAAAACAATTACTGGATTTATCTCCTTCCAAAGCTACTAGTGATATTTGCCAGCTATTTGTTGATTTTAGCAATGCAGTGCTTGCCTTTCCTTTCAGGTTCCCAGGTTCTACCTATGCAAGGGGTGTTAAGGTTATAACCATCATCTTAAAGCAAGACTTTTTTTAAAGATACA
Source organism: Pseudotsuga menziesii (assembly GCA_001517045.1). Classification (NCBI taxonomy): domain Eukaryota; kingdom Viridiplantae; phylum Streptophyta; class Pinopsida; order Pinales; family Pinaceae; genus Pseudotsuga; species Pseudotsuga menziesii. The sequence goes on along the minus strand of LPNX010175685.1, from coordinate 160,831 downwards.
TCTTTTGATCTTAGATTTATCAAATAGTTAAGAGAACAACATTCCAGATGTGCTGGATAAATTTAAGATTAAGATAAATACCAACTTCTCTTTTTGATCTTAGATTCATCAAATAGTTAAGAGAACAACATTCTAGATGTGCTGGATAAATTTAAGATTAAGATAGATACCAACTTCTCTTTTTAAATTTTAGACTACTTTGTTTCTCAGATTTATTTAAAACTTCCACTCAAGTAGTAATGCACATTACTTTATGTTGAAAAATTGGAAACAGAAAAAATCATAATGTGGATGCTAATTGGAAACAGAAAGAATCATAATGATGGATGCTAGAGAGCTTTCTGCCCAACTTTGGAAGTGAACTTGGTTCATCTAAAGATGGATACTAACATCTCTCTAACTTAAATTGTAAAGCACATTGTTTTTTAAACTAGGGAAACTTTCACACAACACAAGTTGTAAAGTACCTTTTTGCTTCCTAACTTAGGTGATTTTTTTTTAAAACAGAGAGAAACACAGCAAAGAGTATCTTGCTTTTCTAATTTATGTGATAATGTAGGCTAGAGTGCTTCTTCTCAGAAAGATTCATCCCAAAGTGGGACTCATCATGATTTGAAGGAATTTTTTTTATGATGTAGGCTGGGGAGCCTCTCTAATTTATCCTAATTTATGTGATAATGTAGGCTAGAGAGCTGCTTCTGTGAAAGATTCATCCCAAAGTGGATCTCATTATGATTTGATGGCAATTTATTTGATGATGTAGGCTAGGGAGCTTCTTATCAGAATGATTTCTGAGATAATAGAAGAGAGAAGGAAGAATCCCAGAGTGGCCCATCATGATTTGCTAGCAAGACTCCTGGAAGAAGGGTTCCTGTCAGATGAAATTATTTGTGATTTTATTCTGTTTTTGTTGTTCGCCGGCCATGAGACCTCATCCAGAGCCATGGTATTTGCTATCAAGTTTCTCACCGACTGTCCCAAGGCATTGGAGCAAATAAGAGTATGTGTCTTTTTTTTCATTCTCTTTTCAAGGTCTATCTAAAGGCTTGATTGATAAGATCATTAAAACGAAAGATTTCTTGTTATCATGGCAGGAAGAGCATGATGCTTTACTAAAGTCTAAGGATGAACAGAATGGGCAGAAGACAATTGATTGGGATGATTACACATCAATGAAATTCACTCATTGTGTGAGTAAACTTTTCCTTAACTTTTTTTCAAATGATATAGAGCAGAGGAGACATCATGTAAATATGTTTTTCTATCTTGTCTTATTTTATTTTGTGTTTAAAGAGAAGCTAATTATATTATATGTCAGTCATATTGACTGTTTTGCTTGGACTATTTCAATCTGAAAGTCTAAAATATCCAAAGAGGTAACTACTCTGGTTATGCATGCCTTTGTTAATATTGACAGCTAACTCTATAAACTAAATTTGTTTATGGAAAGTTTGTGTAACTGGCATAACCGGAAACAGTTTTACTCATGTAACTTATTCTATGAAGTATATAGTGCATGGTTGGGATACGTATTATATGTGGTAGGCTGAATGGTAGAATGACCAGTCTTGTAATCTCCTTGTCATTGATTAATAAGAATCAATACTTTCCCTGCGTGGATGTTTCCCCTTATAGGGTTTTACCACATTAAATGGCATGTTTATTTTTGTTCTTGTCTCTGATTGTTTAACAAGTGGTATTAGGGCCAGTGAGTGAAGAGAGACATATCAGAAAGGACTAAACCGGGAGTGAACCGTGAAGAGATGGACCACACAGCGTCTGGTTGTTGGACGTGGAGAAAAGGGCCGTGAGTGAAGAGGATCATGTCTGTCACTGCTGGATTGTGGAGAAAATCCCGTTCTTAAATTAGTTTGGGAAGAGGATTTTATTTTTTGTCTTGTGAGAAAAAAGAAGCCCCTGCATGCACATCGATAATTGAAAATAAGTCAAACCTCGAAGGTGTTGTGATTACAATGCCTAGTACAAATTTTGAAATTGAGAAATTTAGTTGTAAAAATAACTTTGAATTATGGAAATTAAAGATGCCGGATATGTTAGTACAACAAGGGTTGCAGAAACCCTTTGATGGTAAGAGAAAGAAACCCCTAACTATGACAGATGATGAATGGAAGGAATTATATGCCAGAGCGCTTAACACAATTTGATTATGTCTTGCGGATGATGTGTTGTTTAATAGTGTTGAACAAAAATCAGCAGCAAGCCTATGGAGCAAGTTAGAAAGTATGTATATGAAAAAATTGTTGACAAACATAATTTAGTTGAAGAGACTGCTATACGGTATGAAAATGAAAGAATGTACGAAAATAACAGATCATTTGAATGTTTTTAATACTCTTATTTGCCAGTTGATTAGTATAGATGTTAAAATTGATGATGAAGATAAAAGAGTTAATATTTTATGTACCTTCCTGAATCTTGGGGTCAAGTAGTTTATTCCATTAGCTTTAGTACAACCGATACTTTGGAACTTGACACTGTGGTTGGAGCATTGTTGTCTGAGGAATTGAGAAAGAAATCTAATTTTGAAACCTCTTCACTTGAACCTTTGGTTGTTAGAGGTCGATCCAAAGAAATATGAGAAAAGTCGAGGTACTTCCAGATCTAAATCAAAGGGCAGAAATAGCAAATTAAAACATTGGTACTGTAACAAGATTGACTATTTCAAGAGGGACTGTTGGAAAAGACAAGAATCCAAGAAAGATGACTCCAAATATGAGGCAAATTCAGTTAACTTTGATTTAGGTATGATCGATGAGGTTTTTCCATTTGTAGTGTTTCTGAATATAATGAAGAATGGCTATTAGATTATGGTGCTTCACACCATATCTGTCCTCACAAAGATTGGTTTGCTTCCTATCAAACAGATAATGATGGTATGGTTCTTTTGGGAGACAATCATTCATGTAAGACTGTTGGGGTTGGAAGTGTTAAAATTAAAATGTTTGATGGAGTTATAAGAACACTAACATATGTTAGACATGCGCCTGAATTAAAGAAATATTTAATCTCTTTTAGGAGTGTTGGATTCTTGTGGTCATAAGTTTACAGGTTTAAGTGGAGTGCTAAAAGTATGTAAGGGTGCTTTAGTGGTCATGAAGGCATTGACATTTGAGGAAATTTGGGGTCTAAAATAGGCCTTATAAGAAAACGCGCCAACAATAAATTTTGTGAGTTGGAATTCAAGAACCAATAGAATTTCAATAAAATGAGTCAACCATAATGGTTGAATTGACATATTTGTCATAAAAGAAAACTTATTTTGTTTGTTTGTATTTTTGACATATCTCTCTATGGTTTTACTCAAATTCCGAGCGGGAGAGCTCGTTGGATGTGGAATTCAATTCCGCATCCAACGAGTACTCACACTGCATATTTTTGACGGACCTCGCTATTGACATCATCATCACGTTTTTTCAAGTATTTCATATTTTTGGGGTAGCGAGGTCCGTCAAAAGTATGCAGTGTGGGTACTCGTTGGATGCGGAATTGAATTCCGCATCCAACGAGCTCTCCCACTCGGAATTTGAGTAAAACCACAGGGAGATATGTCGAAAATACGAACAAAAAAAGTAGTTTTTTCATTCTTCCTCCAAAATTAATAACTATTATTTTATTATTTTCTTTAGGAGGCCCATTTTGGACCTCAAATTTCCTCTAATGAAACATGAAACCAAACCTTTACAAATTGGTTGGAAGAACTCAAGTTAATGATACAACATTAGTATCTGAAGAGATGTCAGGATCCACTCAATTATGGCATCAACGTCTTGGTCATATGAGTGAGAGAGGACTTCAGGTATTCAGGAATCGTAAATTGCTTCCAAATCTCAAATCTCTGGATTTGATGTTTTGTAGATATTGTATATTTGGAAAGTAGTGCAGACAAAATTTCCAAGCAAGTAGTCATCTTGTTTTTAACAAAAACTTGGAAGATATTGTATTTATATAAAAAAGCTGTAGCCAGGCAAGCTTACAAAAAAGGGAGGTCTGTGACCTACAAAACTTACTGTTTATACCCAAAATTTTAGAATTGTTTGTGCTGAAAACTAAAGACTTAAACCTGCAACTATGCCAAAATAAACTTCTATTACCCTTCGAAGGGTATATGCGAACATAGACACCTAAAACCAAAATGAAGAAATACATAAAATACCATTTGAGCTTGGATTACTTCTGTTGCTTTCCTTTTGGATCTTTTGCTTGCTGAACTATTGAGGTTTCTTCCATTGTTTGATCTTTTACAGGAGAGTCATGAATATGGCTGCTTTGATTCATGTTGACCAACTTCTGTAAATATTTCTTCATGTAACCAATTATGGCCATTAGCTCATGCAGATCTCTGTGGTTGTCCTCTATTCGAGCATCGTGATTCCCCATCTGCTTGGCCATCCATTTGACTTTTTCAGCTGTTGAGCTACCTTCTGTTACCCCTCTGTTCATAATGTCATAGATCCATTTAATGTGTTGCTTGATATCCTTGAGAGATGTCTGGAGGTCGTTCAATGTTACGTCCCTGTCTTCCATAACTGTCTGAGATAATGACAATTCGGGGTGTGCAACGAGAACTATCGCTCGAGAACTGGGCAACCAGTCCTTTTCAACAATTCTTACGGAGCCCAAGGAAAAAGAGAGTAAAGGCTCTACAGGAGAAGTGTTCACCGCAAAATCCATTGTTGCACCAGGAAGCACATTCATTGCACCAGGAAGACCAGACTTTGCACCATAAAAACCATTCCTTGCACCATGTTATTCGTTCGTTGCTCCAGGTAGACCATTCACTGCATAATAGCTTGTCCTTGCACAAGAAACCTCTGCGCCGGGAAAGACATCCACTGCACCAAGAAACCCATTAACTACACCACCAAAAACATTCTCTGCACCAGAAGAAACATGAGCATGATGACCGTATGGAGCTGGAGGAGACTTCATGAGGGAGTTTTCCATGGCTCGTGCGGGAGATCTAATCCCATTGAGCAAGCTTGGGGCTGCATTAAATCCTGTCACATGGGCTGAAAGGAGACAGTTGGGCGACGGAGGCCATGTAGCTTGTTGGATGGAGGATCAACGATAAGTGGGGACTTCCCCCCATTCAATAAAATAATTTTTTTTAATTAAAAATGGAAAATAGAGGGGTGGCCAAGCACCAGCCTTAGACCACCCTTGGACCCTTTCATCCTTTCAAGTGTTCCTAAGGGACATAATTTGTGTTTTTCAAGTTACCATTAACCTTGGAAAATCCCATTTTTAACTTGGCTCCTTGGTTTGCCAGCTTATCTGCGTCGAAAATGTTACCTCTGAGAATGTGATAATAGGTGACTTGAGAATTTACAGAGACTTGCCGAATTCGCTCATAGATTCTTCTAATTTTGACTGCTCATTTGTTGTAACCATTGATCATTTTGTGGATAACTTGTTTGGAATCTCCCAAGACCATTATCTTGGTGATCTCGAGTTGCTTAGCGAGCTCCAATCCAAAGAAGAGCGCGAGCCACTCAACTTCATTATTGGTTTTTCGACCAAGTCCCCATGCATAAGACGACACTATATTTCCTCCTAGATCAAAGATGATCCCACTCGCACTTGCCTCCCTGGGAAAGCAAGTAGTCATGTTAGTAAAGGTGTTCTTGATTGCATTCATTCTGATTTGTGCGGTTCGTCTCCTACTATTTCTTATGGGGGGCAACAAATTATGTATTGTTTATCAATGATTTTCAAGAAAAGTTTGAGTTTATGTCTTAAAAAGAAAAGTTGATGTGTTTAACACGTTTAAACAATTTAGAGTTATGGTGGAAAAAAGAACTGGTAGGACAATCAAATGTTTAAAGATGGATAATGGAGGTGAGTTTACTTCTTTAGAGTTTGAAAAGTATTGCAAAGAAAAAGGGATCTTCTATGTGTAGGTTGTGGGGTTTCCACCTGCCTCCCTGGGATCGTAAGACATTGGTTTAGATCAACAATGGAGAGAAATCCTCCTAAGATGTATACCAATTTTGTTTAGTCTGTTTTATCACTGATGATGGGGAACCTTATTGTTTTGTGATTGTTTTCAGGAAGCCATTGATTGTGTTGACAATGCTAAGTGGAAGATGGCAATGAGAGAAGAAATGGACTCTTTGGAGAAAAACAAGACAATGGAATTGGTTGAACTTCCCAAATATAGAAAAACTGTTAGATGTAAGTGGGTCTTCAAGTTGAAGAAAGGCATTGATGGTAAGGTTGAAAGATAGAAAGCCAAATTGGTCGTAAAAGGGTACTCTAAGATGGAAGGTATTGGCTATCATGATATTTTTTCACTAATTGTCAAGCTTGTATCTATTTGTATTGTGTTAGCACTAGTTGCATTGCTTGATTTGGAGTTAGAACAACTAGATGTTAAAACAACTTTCTTACATGGAGATTTAGATGAGGAAATTTTTATGGAATAACCAGAAGGTTTTGTGCATCATCATAAATGAAGATTAGTTTGCAAGCTCAAGAAATCATTGTATGGCCTGAAACAGTCGCCTAGGCAATGGTACAAGAAGTTTCATTCTTTCATGGTGAGCCAAGTTTATACTAGAAGTGAATATGATCATTGTTTATATTTCAAAATGTTGAATGACATATTCATTATCTTAGTGTTGTATGTTGATGATATGCTTATTGTGAGTAAAAGCATGGACACGATTAACAAGTTGAAGGCTTAGATGGCTAGGATGTTTGATATTAAGGATCTTGGAGCTCAAAACAAATCTTGGGTATTGAAATACATAGAGACAAAAAAAATGGTAAGCTTAGTTTTTCAAAGGAGAAGTATGTTGAGAAAATACTTATAGGATTCAAATTGAATAAGGAAAAACCTGTGAATGTTCCTTTGGCTTCCCATTTTAAGCTTTCTTCAGGTTTATGTCCTAGTAGTGTTGAAGAAAAGGATGATATGTCTCGTGTACCATATGCCAATGCAGTTGAATGTTTAATGTATGCAATGGTGTGTACTAGACCTGGTATTTCACATGCAGTAGGTTTTGTTAGTAAATACATGGCAAATCCGGGAAAAGAACATTGGAATGCAGTGAAATGGGTGTTTCGGTACTTAAGAGGTACAAGTGACTATTGTATCACCTATAACCATAATCACTTGTGCCTCTTAGGTACCGAAGCACCCATTTCACTGCGTTCCAATGTTAACAGTGATTTTGTATGCGGTTTTGTTGATTCATATTTTGCAGGCGATTTGGACAAGAGAAGGTCTACTTCAGGTTATGTCTTTACTCTTGCAAGTGGAGCTATAAGTTGGATGTCAAAGCTTCAAGAAACAATTGCTTTGTCCACTACATAAGCTGAATACATTGCTGCCTCACATGCTTACAAATAGGTGATTTTGCTTAAAGGTCTACTTAGAGAAATTGGAAGGTTGCAGAACAATGTGCCTATTTTCTGTGACAGTCAAAGTGCTATACATTTGGCTACAAATTTTGTTTATCATAGTAAGAATAAACATATTGATGTAAAGTATCATTTTGTAAGACGATCCATTAATGAAGGTGGAGTAGATCTGAAAAAGGTCATACTCAAGAAAATTGTGCAGGTATGTTTACAAAACTAGTGTTATTAGAGAAGCTACGATGGTGTGTGGTTTCTCTTAGTTTGAAAAAAATGTGATGAATAGTAATGGGCAAAGTCTTAGAAAATTTTGTTGTCAAGGTGGATATTATTAATATTGACAACTAACTCAATAAACTAGATTTGTTTACGAGAAGTTTGTGTAACTAACATAACCGACAACAATTAAACTCATGTAACTTATTTTATGAAGTATATAGTGCATGGCTGGGATACGTATTATGTGTGGTAGGATGAATGACATAATGGGCGTCTTGTAATCTCCTTGTTGTTGATTAATAAGAATCGATACTTTGCCTGCATGGATGTTTCCCCTTATGGGGTTTTACCACATGAAATTGGTGTGTTTATCTCTGTTCTGGTCTCTGATTGTTTAACAACATTCACTTGCCTGATTACATCCTTCCTTTTAATGTAAATAAACAATCATATGCAGAGCTCGAGGTTGCAATATTTAGACTCAGTGAAATAAAGAATTTAATCAAGTAGTCACAGACACACACACACACACACACACACACCTGCAAGAACCCAAATTTCAGTACAATACAATGAATTTATTCTCATTTATTAAATGTCATTCAATGGGGACTATATTCTCACAGTCTTCAAAAACAATGCACACACTTAGTTTGAAGCCCTAGCTCTAAAATGATTCAAAGGGCCAAAAGCCACTCTTACCAGTTGTCCTTCTACATAGGTCAAAAGCCCCTTCTTCATGGTGAAGCCTCCTTTTATCTTCAGTGATTGGGTGGTTTTGTTCCTCCAACATTTAAAACTGAAATGATTCATCTCCCAAGCGTTCTATGTGCTCCTTTTTTCCATGGGAAATAGTGCTCTCGAGGAAACCTTACCCAAAAATTCTATGTCTATACCCCTAGTAAACACATATAGATTTTCAAGATCACAAATGGACCCAAGGGCTCCTTTGTTAGACTCCCTATTGAAAAAGAAGTGAGCATTTTGCTCACAGTATATATGGAGAAAACTCGAAGAATGACCATCATCAACCAACCTCTAGTGAAACGAACCAATATTTTTCATTCAAACCTCTGCAATTAGTCCCTGGTTCATGACGTCCTCTTTCATAATTTCTTCTATGCTTCTCGACTCTTTCTCTACAATATGTGATTATGCAAATAAACCTTAACACTCAAAGACTTATTCTTTCCTCTCTTATCACCCTTTCTCCTTCTCCTCTCGTCCTCTTCTTCAAACTCTCTCTATATTTGACTCCCAACCATATTTGGTTCATCTTTCCTCAATAGAATGTTGTTGTGCCATTCACTTCATTCTTGTCTCTCCACTTCACTCTTTCACTACTGCCACTGCACTCTCCTTTGCATTTTCCCCGTCCTACTTCATCTTTTGGATGTGGGGGATTCCTAGTTAACCAAAAAAATCTTCGTCTCCCCTTTACACCAAAGCAACACCATACTTTGGATTGTCATGCTCTTCCACTATTTCGATGATGAGACAGAACATAATCCGACCACTCTCTCCCTTCTCTTCCTTCAGTAAATGTAACTTGAACTTCCTATTGTCACGTCCCCTCCCGCCCTGGGGGAGAGAACACGACCCAACTCTTCTACCTGAGTTACACATCGCTGATTCTGCATTCGTATGATGATTCTTGATCCCTATTTTTCTTTAAAGATCTACACAAGCAAGAATTTCTCCTACTAACTTTCTGATCCAGACCGTCTATAAAACCTATATCTTCCCCAACCATTGAGAGATCAAACGACTGAGAAGAATCGCAGCGAAAATCAACAGCCACAGTTTGTTCCGCATTCGGAATCAGATCAACGGTTGAGAATCATCCTGTAGAAAATTAACGGTGCATGGAGCTTCACTTGCGGAATCAGAAACATATCAAAATTTCACCCTTGCACCCTGCATGCCGCATTCCGCATCCTGCATCCCGCATCCCGCATGTGGAATGGTTGTTGCGGAGATCAAAGTTGCGGAAATCAAAATTTACCATAAGTCATTTCCACATCCCGCAAGTTGCGAAAAGGGAATTGCAGAAAGTAGATTTCGCCAAATGACATTTCTGCACCCCGCACCCCGCATCCCGCATCCCGCAAGTTGTTGAAAGGGAATTGTGGAAAACAGATTTCGCCAAACGACATTTTCGCATCCCGCAAGTTGCGAAAAGGGAATTGCGGAAAGGAAAATGCGGAGTCCAAACTTCTGCAAGGCAAATTTCTGCATCCCGCAAGTTGCGAAAAGGGAATTGCGGAAGGGAAAAATTTGTGGAAATTCGATCTATTCATGAAAATTTCTAAGTATAAAACTGATTTCCAACATCCAGGCCATCACCAATCCGGCCGATCTAACTTCATAACAACTTAGAAAATTCATTGAAGTAATTACACACATAGATGCATCATTCCTGAAATATACAGCTGAAACACAACACATTTCATTCAAGCATTCATCATTTCATATTAATTTACAAACTAATACAGTTGCAGGGATTGGAACACAAGAGATACTTATCTTTATCAGACATTTGTCCCGCAATCAGCTATGTCCCTGCAACGTTCCACCCAACCATAGGCCAGTGTGTTCATCCATCTCTTAGCAACATTGCCACCCCCGAGCTGGGCATGATTTCCCCAAGGAATAAGGAACACTAGCAGACTTCCTCATAGCCAAGGATACAATAAAACTCAGCCAAGCCAACACAGTTGGGTTTATCAGGCTTACACAGGCAGTGATTTACACATAGCCAAAGTTTATACAAGTCACAACCAAGCCAACAGATGGGTTTATCAGGCTACTAGCCAAGCCATCCTTCCAGTTGGGTTTATTAGGCTTACACAGACAGTGGTTTACCCTTAGCCAAGATTCACATGAGACACATCCAAGCCAACATATGGGTTTATCAGGCTGCCAAGGAGGTGGAAAGACTAACTGCTAAGCTAGTGAGCTCAATCCTAGAGCTATGGACACCTACACCGGATCTAGTCTGATTTCTAAACATTACACACCCAACACAAGGAAGCATCATCCCTTTCTCTGCTACACAATCCCTCAGGCCATGCCTTCCCTTCCAGTGCTATTCAGGGCATGCAAAGAAGAAAACCAGCCCTCTAGATTGGTCTGTGAGGTTCCTTCACACACTAGGTTTATCAAGCAAGTCCAGGCTCCATTTCCATTCCCCAAATCAGTTCAGATGTCAAACGAGGATGTACACACAATGATCTCAGTTCTGGGATTAACAAAACGTAACAGAACCAAGGAATACACACACACACAACAATTAGGAAACTTTGGGCATTGCCTGAGCCAGACTGACTACTGCAATCACAGGATTGAAAACGTTTTGCTGGTCCTTCAATTCAAAACACAAACACGGTTCTGGGCATGCGCATTCAAGAAACGACTAATAGATAGGAAAATAAAAAAAGGAAACAATTCACAGAACAAGAAAATTCGTGAAGGATCAAGACTCCGAGCGGTTCTTTCTTACTGCGTGAATGAAGATTGGATTCCAAAAACGTTCCACACCCTACCCCCAAATCGTGACAGGAAGGTGAAACTCCACTCCTGAGGGAAAGGCAGGCGTTCCTGGTGTTTTGCTTACCCAAGAAAAATTAAAGAAACGTTTTTTAGAAATGGGCGCTCTGCCCATTTCGAATTTTCTGCCTCCTCTTCCTATTCCCCCCTTTATCCTTAGGAAAAATCATGCCCCCATCTCATTTTGTTGTGTTGACATAGCTAGCTGTAGGTTTTTAATTAAAATTGCAAATTTAACATGATGTTCAATTTTTTAATGTTCAGCTAGCATAAAATACCATCGGCCCAACCTTAATCTCCGAAACATAAACACTAAATCAATGGTGGGGCTTTTGCCTTGAGCTCCACACCATGATTATTTACATCATAATTATTAAATGCAAACGGGGTCAAAACCAGGGTGTTATACCTATCTTCATTGGTGTTGGCCATCATAGGAAATACCTCGGTCATCCTGCCAAAATCTCGCTAGCAAGATGTAACATGCATCCATGGGAAAAATATCACACAAAATGTTATTGTGATAATCCCCAATGTGTAAGTCCATCATGCTTTCGTGAGACACAATGACTTTAGGCCCCATTTGCATCCACTATACCTTATACAAATTAGGGTGAGTTATGCACTTCATATTTAAATTATGAGCAACTTCCATAAAAAACAAGGTTCTTCATGCTACCTCCATCTATAATCAAAATACGATACTTACCCTCAACTCAACATTTGATTTTGAAGATGCTTTTAATTTGCTTGTTCAATTGTAATAGTGCTCTTTGCAACACCAACTCTTTCCTTTTTATGACTATAGTTAGATTGTCTCTCTTTCAAATGTTGAATCTCTTTCTTCAATGACACATTTTGGCTCTTCCCATCATTCATATGCACAATGTTAATGTGCTCCACACTTGAAGCACATATCATTGAATCCACTACCTCTTCTTCTTGCCTTCCCTATTCCTCTTCCTCTATTAGCATCACATCCTCTTCCAACAATATCATTCGTAGTGTTGCTACTGTCATTCTCATCCTTCTATTTTGATGCATGAGCATCCTTGGTGTAGCCAACTATCCTGCACTTCTCATTTCGTTTCAGTAGTTTAGTCATTACTATCATCATAATTCGTATATTTTGTGTTTCTATAGAAGTTGCTACAACAATACAACGAAGGAAGAAACTACTTCTCAATACAGTCCTAGCTACAAAAGAGGCTGATACAGAAGAAGTGCTTAACCGTAGAGAGATTATCAACTATATTCTAATCCTAACTTAGGAATCATTCTTCTTGTCAATGTACCCCTAATGGCATGATATATTGGTAAAGAACTTCTTGCACTTCAACAACAAGCGAAGACAATCATTATTTTTAATAATTCATTAGATAGTGCACCTAGCAAAGTAAATGATGTGTTACAACTTAACACATAAAACTAAGGTTTAAAATAAATAAATAATGGTATTGAGATAAGTACGAGGAATGTGAACCAATCTTTGTACAACAATTTTAATCATCTTGAAGGCAAACCAATGTCAAATGAATGGTTGGAATTATTTGACTTCCAAGTTCTGTCTATAAAACTACCTACCCATGAATGAGAAAGACACCTTTTCCCTTCGTGGAAAGCTTTATTTAGTGGATGTGGCAATGGATAGAGTGTTGGTTAGTTCTATTGCAGTAGTCCAGGGTAAATCCTTTGTGTGGTAGTTGGTGGAGAGATTTTGCATGGTGAATTGTAGCCTCATGCAAAGTGGTTGTAGTGGTGTTGATTTAGTAAAATCTAGAGACAATAGTAGTCTCTTCAAATTATTGTAATGGAGGCTCGAGAGCTTGGCCAATTTCATTAATAAAATTTTCAAATTTGTGTTGTAGTTTAGTTTTGCATAAGTGTGATGGGTTCATATTATAAAGATTATGGAATCATAGTGGCTTGGTTTTGTTGTGTTCTTACTTTGACTTGCAGGGAGGCGTTCTACACTACTTTAAGTGGCATTAAAGTAGGTTGAGCTTGTGGTGGATAGGACCAAAGAGATCTTGGTCCTAGGTTGAGAAATTGGTTAATGTTGGTTAAGTGGGGAGTGTTGAAATAATGTAATAGCAAAAGATATTTTAATTGTACTTTATATCATATTATTGTTGTCCCTCCCTTCCAGAGATGTTGTTCCTCCTATTAGGGATGATATTGATGTATTTGGTCATGGAAAATCTTGAGGTAAAACCTCCGTTGTAAGTCGGGTCAATAGTAACCTCAAAAGAATTATTAAAAATGTATTTTTGTGCCTCCCAAGTTAGGTCGGCCTTGTTAGGAAGGTGAAGTCGACCCTGTTGGGTTATTAGACTTCCTAACTGATGTATATAAATAGGTGAGGCACCCTCTTCATTTGGAAACACTCACAACTCAAGCAAGTTCTCTACAGAGAGAAAGAGGAGTCCATTTGGAGGAGAAGAAGCAGTCTATATTCGTCTTGTGTTCTTACACTGTACTTGGTTGGATTCTATATCAAGGAAGTTTTGCTGGGTTTTCTTTCCCGTGAGGGTTTCCCAAGATAAATATTTGTGTCTTCTTTGTCTTGATGTGCTTGTTATTCTTTTAGTAATCTTCTTATTGGGCATAAAACTTTTAAAAATATAACAGTGAGCATGGAAGAAAAGATCCCAAAACATAATCATAGTGATACAATATAAAGGAAAAGGTCATGGAAGACTTAGAAGATTACACGATACAAAAGATGTCAATGAGCTTGTAGTGATGGTGAGTAAAATGATGGTCGGAATGGATGACATGGAGGTGTCCTAGAGGAGTGGTATTGCACATGTGGTGCAAAACCTCAGTGATGATGAAGCAAAATCAAAGATTACAAGAGAAGAAACATAAGAACACATGACAATGGAAGAGAAAATTTTCAGAGCAATCGTTGACATTGGAGGTAAACCTAAACTTGATACTCTTGTCTATTCTGGAAGTTTAAATCCCAAGGAATTGATATATTGGATAGAAGAAATGGAAAAGTTCTTTGAATTTAAATAAATACGAGATCCTAGGAGGGTTAGGTTGGTTAGTATGAAATTGAAAAGTCATATTTCTTTGTGGTGGGATAAGTTATATTTGAGTAGAGAAAGTTGTGGTAGAGAAAGGATTAAAACTTGGGATAGGATGGTGTTAGAGTTAAATTTAAAAATAAAATAAAAATTAACATGTGGATTATGCTTTAAATCTATTGAGAAGAATAGAATTTGAAGCAATTAAAGAGTTAGTGAAGGAATACACATAGAAGTTTTATAGAATTTCTATAAGGTATAGGTAACAATGAGCATGAGGAGAGTCTAAAATCCATTGCCAAGTATGTGAATGGTTGAAGTTATGCCATTCAAGATGATTTAATATTTTGAATTTCCATTTAGTAGCATAGGTTTACCAAGTAGCTTTGAGGATTGAGGAGAAATTGTTGAGGAAACAACAAACCATGAGAAAAGGTCAAGTATAAGGATGAGGACAACGAAGAAAAACATGTGGAAGTGAATGGATGCATCTCCAACACAATGGATCAACCCGTTGGAAGAGGATTTAATCTTGATAGAGGAAGAGGTTGATCAACGAGAGGTAGAGGAAGAGGAGGCAAATTTGAAGGCATTTTCTACAAATGTGGAATGCAAGGCCATATGGCATTTGAATGGCTGATATTTTTGAAGGCTAGAAGAAGACAAGAGGGGAGAACTCAAATTGTTGAAACATAACTAGTGGTAGAAGCAAGTGAGGTAGTGGAATTAAGGGAAGAACATGGAGAAAATTTGATGACGTTGAAAGTATTGTTGTATCTTAAGGAGGTTGAGATAGAACCGTAACATAGGAAGACACTCTTTAGAATGAAAAAAGTAAGTGTTGTAATTTAATTATTGATAGTGGTAGTTCGTAATATTTGGTTTGAAATAAAGTTGTTCACAAGTTGAAATTGAAGTGTACACCTCATCCATAATCATATAAAGTGTCATGGTTACAAAATGGGCATAGTGTCACCGTGAGGGAGTAGTGTTTGATTACTTTTAATATTGGAGTTTATAGAAATATCATTATAATATTTGATGTGTTGCCTATGGATGCTTGTCATATTTTGTTGGGGAGGCCATGGTAGTGATAGAAGAACTATGCATTATGGGAAGAGAAGTACCTACTAGTTTGAGAAGCGTGGGATGAAGTTTAACTTACATCCACAAAATGACTAAGTGGAGAAGACTAATTGAGTGATGATAAGTATAGTGTTGGTGTATTTGAAAGAAGTGGAGCACCATGAACCTATGGAGCAGTGGGGTGAAGGAAATAAAGAGCAAAATGTAGGTCTATAAGTAACACTTTTGAAATTAGAAGAACAAATGGGAGGTTTTCATTCTTGTAATGTTTTATGTTGAGGTGTGTTTATAGAAAATGCAACATAGGAAGTGGAGGATGTGTCCATGAGAGAGACAACTAAAGGAAAGTTTGATAGTGAGGAGAATGGTATACTTGTGTAGACCATGTTTTCTCAGGGGTTGTGTTTTCAAAAAATACAACAAAGAAAGTGGAGGTTGTGGCCATGAGGGAAACAACTAAAGGATAAGTTAATAGTGACAAGAAGGGCATGCTTACAATGCATTCCATGCAACACGTATTGAGAATGATGCTTAAGAGGGATGTTGGGGCAACAATATGCACAGTATAGTGGAATGAGTGTATGGAAGTAAGCACCAATTAGGGAAAAATAAAAAGAGTTAGTGCAACCTTGTGGAATAGATTCACAAGGAATGGAAGAAACATTAAAAAGTGGGGTAGATGTAGAACAATGTTGGGTCATGACATTGAAAAATGTTGTTAATGTTAGCAGTATCAAGGGACAACTAAGGATATTCAATCTACACTTTTTATTATCCTACCTTTTGAGTAAGATGCTCAAATTTTCTAACTAGGGGGGTTTGATTTAGGAGCATCCATATATCCTTCACATATCATTTTATTTCAATGGTTTAGTTATTAATTTCTTCATAATTCATAGATTATGTGTTGTTATAGAAGCTACTACATCATTACCATGGAAGAAGAGAGCACCTCACACAATATTGGATATGAAAGAGGTTCCTATAGAAGAAATATTTGACCATAGAACATATAACAACCATATTTTGATCTAGATATGGGAATCATTCTTCTTATCAATGTACCTATAATGACATGATATACTCATAAAGAACTTCTTTCCCTTTAGTAACAAATGAAGACAAATACTATTTTTTCTTAAAATAGTGCATAATGCACCCAACAAAGTAAATGATGCAACCAAAACAACAATGGAAACTATGGTTTGAAGTAAATAATTAATGCTACTGAGATAATTATGGGGAATATGAAATAATCTATCGACAATGGTTGTAATCATCTTGAAGGCAAACTAATGCTGCTTGAATAGAATTGTTCGACTTCCAAGTTTTGTGTAAAAAATTGTCTACTAGTGAATGAGAAAGACATCGTTGGCCTTTGTGGAAAATTTCATTTAGAAGTTGAGGTACTGGATAGAAGGGATAGTTAGTTATGTTGCGATAGTCCAAGGTAAAACCTTCAAGTGGTAGTTATTGTAGCCGCATGAAGAGTAGTTGTTGATTGGGTAGAAGTTGTTTTTGAGATCTTAGCCAATTTCCTTAATAAAATTTGCAGAGTTTTGTTGTGTTTCATTTCTACGTAATTAATTGTGTTTAAATATTATTCTATTGATGGATTCATATAACAATTATATATGAAATACAAGTGGATTTGTTTTGTTGCATTCTTACTTTGGATTAAAGGGAGATGTTGTATCACTACATCACTCTCCTTGGTTGTCCTCTTCAAGTTGTATGACAACTTTGTCCTTTCAACATTTCTTACTTTCTCACTAACTTATGTTCAACTCTTAAAGTTAGATGGCGTGTCTCTTATATAGATCTCAAACATGTCATGCAAAACTGATCTAGAAGAGAAAAGTCCAAACTATTCACATACATTGCCATTGATTATGTACTTTCCTTACATTGCAAATTTTTTAAACAACTGTGTAAAATTCTTGAGTAAATTCCTTTACCAATTTCTCCAACTACTTTAAAATTTTCAATCTTTACAACATTTTTAAAATTTTCAATCTTTACAACATTGTTATTGAAAAATGAGAAGCCGACAATGTTAATTGCTCCATTCGATCACAATTCTTGATTTTCTCCTATCGACTATGGTGTCTATCCAAATGTAAGTTGTACCACCAGAACGAGCCAAGGTCTTTTAACTTTGTACGCCCAAAATTGACTCTTTGGGGATCTTCAATTTATTTGAACTCCAAATAATTCTTCGTCCTTGCAATTAGGCAATGAGATCCTTGGGATTCAAACTTTTCATATATACCAGTGTATCCAATCTAGGCCTACTTACTAAACATGCAATTGCCTTTATTGTTCCTTCATCGGTCCAAGCTTCACTTTTGTCTCTTTAATGGTGGCTTCCTCTTCTCTCTCATCATTTCTCTCCTTGAGGTTTGTTACAACAATTTCTCTTTATTGGGGCATTTCTATGGCCTCCAATCTCATTGTAATTTTTCTTGACAACTCCATAGTTTCTCCTTGTGGTCTTCTTCAAGACCATCCATTGAATCTAAGGTCTCCTTTGTGCACCATGTTGTAGTCATCAACACAATTTCTGTTGATGTTTGAGCAAAGTCATAGATGCTTGAACTTTAAAACTTTTATCAATCAATTTCAGCACGTGTTAATTTTTTAAATCAGCCACATGTGAATCTCATAAATATATCAGCCACATAAATCATCTTCATAAATTAGCCATATAAATCAATCAACCATGAGAGACAAGATATACCCTAGGAAAACCCTCCAAACACGAAGGATGAAAAACTCAACAATTCTTCGAGTATGATATATAGATTTGCATAGAATGGTTTACAACACATAAGCACAAAGCCCAATAAGAGATATCACCATAGCAGTAGAGA
Source organism: Pseudotsuga menziesii (assembly GCA_001517045.1). Lineage (NCBI taxonomy): Eukaryota > Viridiplantae > Streptophyta > Pinopsida > Pinales > Pinaceae > Pseudotsuga > Pseudotsuga menziesii. The sequence goes on along the minus strand of LPNX010175685.1, from coordinate 142,686 downwards.
AGAGAGATCCAATGTAACCCTGCAAAAACGATTGTATGCAACTATATTGAACATGTCATATGCCTAACATATTAATAATATGCCAAAAACCCTAGCACGGAGAGGGTAGTGCATAGGAGGCTCGGTAAACATACTGAGAGCACCACATAATGCATTCACAGGGAGGAGCTAACTAGAACTCCCTCTATGCAAACATTAACGCCCTTCCTTTCCTCAATTAGATTTAACTGAATGCTCACTGTCTTCAACTGAAGTGAACTAACTAGAACTGAATGTTAATTGATTTTAACTTGAATTGATTGATAACTTACTTGAATTGAATGTTCACTGACTTGAACTCGATCTTTAACTGACTTTTGATCTCTTAGTTAACAAGCTAACTTAAGTGTCATCAGTGCTTCACTCTTAGTGCAATCCATGCACAATTTCTATTATTAACTTTTGCATGGATCTCTTTAGTTAATTGATGCATGTTGATTGATGAACATTAAGCTCTTATTTACTTAACTGATTACATTCATTAATAGTTCCACTAATGCTTTGACTGAGGCATTGATTGAGCATTCATATTTTACTGAAGATTTATAACTTGATTTCACTCGGACATTTGCATGGGCAATTCAAATTCTCTTTCTCTATGCTTTATCTCATTATCATTAATTAATTAATGCATGGTCCATATGTGTATTATTTATCATATCATACTCGAAGAATTATTCTATACATACTGATGATCATATATATTACCCTGAGCCATATAGTCATATGCTAAAGTAATTCACTCTAGGGGTATCTAATCCCCAAAGGAGACTTATAGCACCCAGTGATCATCACTAGCGGTATATCACATAGTATAACCACCTCAACAAATGGAGGTCCATAGTCTTGATACAACACATGAATTCAATCTTGATACAACATAAGATCATCTCCACATTTGGAGATCCGTTCTCATAGGGTACTGTCTATGAGAATCATTGACTTGATACAACACAAGTCTAGACTTATACAACACAAGACCAGTCTTGATATTACTCACAAGACTCAGTTTGATATTACTCACAAGCTCTACAATACAACATCACCACCTCAATCATATGATGATACTTAGGACCTGATACAACCAATGTCCTGACTTGATACCACACAAGTCTTGGAGAATGATTCCTGATTCTGTACAATCAACAATATCCTCTACAACTACAATGTAGTGTTCTTCAACACTAATTTTGCAATCCTCTTACACAACTTTATTTTCAACTTCTCTTCCAAACTTGCACAACATCCACTCAATGATTTCTTGCTTTGTCGAAGTAATCTTTCCCTTGACAACTCTACCCAACAAACTTGCTCTTGCTAGAGTTGACCTTCACCAACAAGTTTATCTGTTCTAATATCGAATGATGCAACTAATCCTTCTAGAAGGGAATAAAACAAAAGATACTTCCTCAAGATGGGATGTGTGGCTCATCTAGCCAAAGCGCACCCTCCAAATGGCATGTGTGGACAAAATGTGGTGCGGGTTTTTTTAAACAATAGTTTTTTGAATTTGTCAACTCCCTCAATAATTATTATATTTTCTATTATAACCACTTTTCGGAAATCCCATGGCCATCTTGTAGATATGATTTAAAAATAATCAAAGCACTTTGTCTAAATATATTTGCTCATAATCTAGTGCACATCACCAAAATTACCATAGTTCTTCAAACTAGGACACTGCCTCCAAATGGCCCAAGATCCCAAGTTCCAACTCATCAAAGAATGCACAAATGCTAGTCTACTGATGGAATGAAAAGTCAAACATGATTATCACAACACTCAACTAACTCCACGATGAAAGGGATGGCCCCATTCTACAAGTAATAAAATATTACCATGCATCAAAATGTGTACCTAGAAGAGAGAATCAAGAGGAGCATTCTACTAGAGATGAAATCCAATCACGCTAATATACCATCCATGTGTTAAGTGTCTCCATACGAGCAAGGTAATTCAAGCAATGAGCACAAGAAGAGTGTTCCCTAGAGATATGTGTCAACCCTTTCAAGTAATAGAATGTGTACATGCCTCAAGATATGTGCTAAAAGAGAGGGAGGTCCAAGGAAATTTACCAAAGTTGATCTTGTAATTATCATCTTCCAAGTGTGCAACAACTCCAAAGAGATAGGGAACTCTAGCAATTAGGCTCACATCTGGTCAAATAGAGTCAAACCAAGGAAAAACATATCCCAAATCATCTCCAACATGTGTATACAAGCCTATCACTCCATCATTATCATAATTAATTCTTAGAAACCATGACAAATCCCCTAATAACCTAAGTTGATGGGTTCCCAATCCATAAAATGCACAAAGTTTTAAATAATTACATCATTGCTAAGCAAAATTCTCCAATATATGCCAATATCCCCAAGAAGGAAAACATAACATCATTAAGATGCCACGAAAACGCCATGAAGAGATCTCATCTAATAGTTACTTGAAAAAACCCATCATCAAATCAACCAAAGGAGAGGAACAATTCTAAGCATGGTAAAGCTCACATGTACTTCATTGCTTTCAATGAATCATCCTGCAAACTTGATCTTTGTGATCAAAATCACAAGCTTAACCCTCATACAATATGAGGGGTAACATGTACCACTGTCAACTACCACCATGATTCCTTTGTCCTCAAACCATGCCTATGTTGAATGTTTCATTGGTCCCTCTTCCCCATACATTTGCAACCGCTTTATTTTTATCCTTCTTGATTGAGGATCTAACTGCTAGAAAGTTGTCATAGCCCCTAATGGTTCTTCTCATCTCCACTACCCTTAAGCATTCCAAGGGATGAAATTGATCTTATTTATTAGAGGATCAAATTGAACCATCCCTTTCTTAACTCACCATCCTCCTTGACCATGTAACCACCTAATCACTAAGAAATAACCATTTGACTTTTGTTTCTCACTACACCAAGGCTCAATTAGGCATTGATCCTTGTGCAACACATGATGCCTCCTTAGCTTTTCAAACAAGTCTACTTTGAGAACAAAGTGGTAATAACACTAGACACAATCCATGTCTCATTATTCCTGAAGGGTGAAGGATGCTATCAGTGCGAATGAGAAAAATTTCACAAAGAAAAATGAAATTTCTTTATTCCAAATCATTTTAAGTATCAAGTCGAGCTTGCCTAATCACTGGTGCAAGGGTTAGTGTTGAAAATTCTGAAAAATGCTTCTACTTTATGAACTCTAACATGATCAACCCAAACATACACTTTGCTAATATGAGAGGGTTTTGGAAACACAAAATAATATAGGGATGACCTCCCCAAAAGTCACATGCTAGGATGTACAAATGAGTTAAAATGGGTTGAATTGATTATGAATGCTTGCCGACGAGATCTTGTTGGGCACTCTCTCCTTAATGATTGTTATGATTATGCAAGGAGGGTCACAATATGCTAGGAAATTTTTCAAACTCAACTAGAAATATGGGCCAAATATTAATGTGTGAGGCTTGATAAGTGGAGAACCAAAACATTGCTTACATCTTCAACCAAGTCTAGGTGAACAATTGATGATGAATAACTCTCTTCTAGTGTCTAACAAGTCATTGTACACTTGAAATGGCTGGTCACCTTATCTCTTTGATACTCTTTGATGTGAGAAAAAAATGATGATAGGACCACTAAACCCATCTAAATATCTTAAATTAGTACCTAAAATATAGTTGGGACAACTCCCTTGGTGTCCTAGAAAGGCATGGACTGCACAATTCAACATTGGGCCAAAAGTAGAATTGGGGGTCGATACTTCCTTTCCCTCAAGACATATCAAATACTTTGAAGGCATATATATCCTTTTTGTAGAGGTTATCCCATGTAATGATGTTGTTCTTGGCTAGAATCCAACAATAAACGGTGACCTTTATCCAAGGGACTGGATTCCATATCTTCTTCCATATTAACTCATAATCACGTACGCAATTTTGCTCAATAAGAGGAGGTAATTCAAATTAACAATGAAATTAGTTGGGAACTGCTCGATTTATCTCATACGTACCCTTATGTTTCCTTTCTTTTTGCTCTCATTGCTTGGAACATGAAACAACCCCATAAAATCCATTGGAAAGTGATGAAGAGGATACTTAAGGGTATCTAGGTTACAACTTAGTTTGGTATATCAAGGCGATCTCCTATGTCAGTTGGTTTTAGAAATTTCGACTAGGGTGAAACCTATGATGATAAAAAATCTATTGCAGTTTATATTTTCAACCTTAGTTTCAAACTTATCACTACACATGTAAGAAAAAGAAACACCCCGTTTCTCTTTCTTCAACAAAAGCATAGTATTGAACATCAGTTCATGCAAGTCAAAAATCCATGTGGCTTAGACATATCCTTTTAGAGTTTGGATTCATGCAACAATGCATGATCACTCTATGGTTCAATTGCCAGAGTGTCATTTACTCCAAGGAGCTAATTCAACATCATTGCAACCAACATGTTACATGCATTTCATTCGTAAGATTTTTCAATATCACATCCTTGAATTTCTCTATTGTTGTACAAATGATGTAGTTGTCGGCATTTTCACAAAGCCCTCACAAAAACCAGTTTCTTAAATTTTTGATATATGTTATGAGTTTAGGATGTTGTCATTAGCGAGGATACGATCTAATGCCTCCTTCCTCCTTTTGTCACTTTTGTAAATCCATCTATCTTATCCCTAGTTCTTCTTAAGTGAGGATGTTAGGATATTTAGACACTAGGAGCTAATTTTAAGTACAACTCAGTCTAATGTGCAATTAGGAAAATTGAACTTTTGTACTTGATTGGTCCAATGGCCACAATCATGTATACACATGAGTGATATGATGGTACAAAACCTCCTCGATATTAATGGGACTTAATATGTGGCTTAACACCCAATAAGTCCATGATCTCTTTTTAAAACGCATGGAGGATCATTCACAAATAATGGAAGGAGAGATGTTCAAGTAACTTATTTATTTGCATTAATAAAGTTCCTTAATATTGTGGATTGTTTCTCTCTTTGAGGATTTAGCCACAAAAACACAAGTGCCATGGTATTTGATCTATGAATATACCCTATTTTCAAACAAATTCAAGCAATCATAGGATTTTGACATATGCAATTTGATCATCATTCCTCTTTTCTTCCAAAACTTCAGGGAGTGAACAATTTATTTATTCTAGGTATGCCATCATCAATTGTCGTTCCTATGACAAACCCCCTTTTCCCCCTTTAATATGATCTTGTCCATGTTGGTCTTTACTTTATAATCCATAAGCTTAGATATGATCTTGTATTCCATGCTATACCATGATGGGTTTAAACATGCATGTTGTGTCTACATCCTCTCCTTTGAGGATAAGAGTTATGAATGTGGAGTTGAGATCTTTGAGTATTGACCCTACTTCTTTTGACTCCTTTATTGCCTCCCAAACATCTTTCCCCAATGTTGGAACAAGAAAATACAATATAAGTGAGTAACCAGTATTTCAAGAGAAAGGGTGGTTTCAATAGACACTATTTAACAGTAAAGCATAATGAGCATAGTTCCAAAGATAAATAATGATAGATTGACATATAATATCATCTATATATACATTTAGGTAGATAGCTAAAACCCACAATTTATGGGAACATAACCCGTAACTGTCCACACAATATGGATCTAAATTATCAAAGTTGGCAAAGTCAACTATCATACACTCAAGGTAATTGCTGGTTGGTACTACATCTGGATCGACTCGCATCACGATTGGCTCCCACTTAAGTGTCCGATAAGGTGATTTTTCAATAAGAACCATAGGTTCCAACACCTACATGTTTGGACATATAATTTTTTTATATGAGAATCCATCTTGTCGTAGATCATTTTCAACCAAAATGTTGAAGGTTACCTAGATTACCTCCTCCTCATAGATACTTCTACACAACCTCTCAAAGTTTTTTCAGATGTTACTATAGTTAGGATGTTGTTGCAAATATATCCAAATGGCCTAATCTCTATTAAATTTTTCTATAGTGAGAATATTTTGGAAATGGCTTCGTAATTAGTCCTCTATTTCATACTTTGACTCTTGATTTTTTTCTTATCTAGAAAAATTGTTTTTGAACTTCTTGTTCCTCCATATATATTGTGTGCTTCATTTAATCCCTAATGAAGGATGTCCTCTTGAATTTGGGTCATCTCTTCTTCTTTTCCCCCATAAAGAATTGTTTTCAAACACTATCAGTGCACTCTTTATTGATGGCTTTGATGGAGTTGAGATTTTGTTGAAGGACATTCTTTTTAAATCCTCTCTTGATTTTGGATTCTTGCCATAATTCTTCACAACTTATCTTTGAATTTTGGGTGGGTAAATGATATGTTCCTTGATTTGTAATAAATTGTATGAAACTCGATAAGAAGATGTAATAGAATGCCAAGCAGTGACTTATCCACCCTATTTTAGAGGGGGAACTCTCCTAACCACGTCAAGGAGACAATCTCAAATGTAAATGGTGAAGCAATGATAACAAAAATTGATGATTACAAATGGACTTTATCCTTATTTTTATATTCCCTAACTAATGTGTGATCCACCACTAGTGACTAGTATGGTGGTCTTTATTTAACAACTACCATAGTGTACCTTCATTAATGACTAAGTTACCTTACATTAATTAGTCATCATACATCTAGTAACCTAAACTATAATGATCTGCTAGAATTTTATTACATTACTAGAGATTGTGATCTTTACTATAAACCACATTTTTAAAATCTAAAAGGGATATTGTTATCCATCCCAATTATTTAAAAGAGAGGAGTGATGGGTCAATCATCACTCATAAAACATTAATCTAATCTTTTTATTGTGAAGACATTAATTTCACTTTTCCATTATTTCAAGTAAATATACCTTTCTTTTGGTAGTATGCATACCATATTGAGAGATTTTACTATGTTCTTGACTTGTTTCCTTAGCTTGTAAATCCTTTTAATGGCTCACTTTTATGAAATGTTGGTGATTGCATCCCTCAATCCTCACCATCCCACTTTGGAATGTTAATGTTATTTTGATTTCTTTACAACATTTTAATTATAAAATGTTGGATGCAAATTATTAAGAACATAAAGATTAATAACTTTACCTTCAAGCTCATTTGATAATGAGTTTGAAATATACCCATTTTCCCTCCTTAATCGTGATCTTTACCTTTTCCCTCCTTAGGCTTGATCTTAGCTAATGACCTTAAAATTTACCAATTTTCCCTCCGTCTTGATCTTAACTTTTTCCTTCCTTGTCTTGATCTTAACTTTCTTAGTCCCATAGGACAAGTAGCCTCAAAAAAAAAAAAAAACCTTTACACCATTTACTAATTAAATATTTATATCTACATTAAATCTTATTGTGAATACTTTTTTTTTTTAACAAAAACTAAAAAAGGTTTTATAAAACAAGCTGTGCACAGCCATTGATTACAGCAGTGGCAAGACAAAGTATTCCTGCAGATCAAAATTGCTGCACAGAAGGCTTATCCTGGGAGTTTTCCAAAAAACTACGTCACACAGAGTTTTTCCAAAATAGCTAATGTCTCGGGTAGTATATACCCTTATAAACTGATTACATAACAAAAGACAGTAGAACATTTAACCATAAGGAAAGAAAACAGATTAAGGGTTGCCTCTAAAATTCCTGGGCTGCGCTACAGACTCTTCCTCCATTGGGTGCTCAGCTTCTGCAATTGCTCCATTCACCCTGCTTCCCTGGTTCATGGTAATCAGACGCTCAAGATCTTCCTGAATTCTGTCAACTTTGCCCATCATCTCTCGAATGTTACTTTCATTATCATCAATCCGAGCGTCGTGGTTACTGATCTGCAAAGAGGTGTAGCTCACCGTTTCTCCCATGCTTTTGATTTCCCGCGCTATTTCTTTGTTGTCCATTACTCCAATTGTTGTCATTTCATACAGACGCCGTAGGTTCTTCTTGATATCCATTATTCCTGCGCTTTCACCAGCCTGAGACATTCTTCCAGCTTCAGCAGAGATCTCAATGCAAGCAAACTGACTGTTCAAGGAGCGAGCAGCGAGGGCACAGTCCTGATTCTCAACCGGGAGAACACTAAGAAAACGACTGAGCACTGTGAGCTCTTGCTGCAACACAGAACCCCCGTGCCTTTCTGTACATACCAAAGTACCCACCGCACCTTCTTGCCACCCAGTGCAGAGACAACCCAAGACCGAACTTCGTCTCAAACTCCCAGAATGCGTAAGATTTGTACAAGAGCCGAGGCCTGAATACTTAACCTTTCTCTCAAAGCTGCATTTTTTTCCTATAATAAAATATGCATCTATTTTTTTTTATCATAATTTCAATTTTTGATATCTTATATTTTTCTAGTGTATTTAAAACTTATAATCTTTTATTTTTTGATATCCTATGTTCCTTTTGTGTATTTAATGTTCATAATATTTCATGAAAATATTTTCATTATAAATGTGAAATGTTTTGAAGATGAACCTCTTTAAACATCTAGGATTTACCATATTTTAACTCCAACTTCATGCAATTTTTCTTGATTTGGTTTTCTCTCTTCTAAAGAGATGATTTTTTTGAGTTTTGAGAGAATTGAGTTTAATTTCACAAATTCTATTCATATTGGCCTTTAACTAATCTTATATTATTGATCATATTATGTATCCATTAATTCCATGTAAACCCTTTTATCCATTGTTTTACTTTTTCTTCACTTGGGTTTTTCACTTGTTAAGCTTCTTTTATTAAAATGATCTCTTTTTTGGGTGTCTTATTTTTCTTGGTCGTTGAAACAATTGTTACTTTTTAACCTATGTTTTTTATTTTATTTTTTATTTGTCATGTTTATGTTTTTATTCTTTGTTGTTTTTATCGTATTATCGCATTCTTTTAGTTAAATTGATTTTTCTCTATAGTTATTTTTCTTAATCTTAGAATTTGTATTATTTAAATTGTTTTTTTCCCATAATTAATTGTCTTTTTCAATAGTTATTTTTCATAATGTTAGAATATTTATTATTTGAATTCTTTATTTATGTGTTATCTTAGGATATATTTGTAATATAAATATAAGGAAAAGTTCAAATTTGTAATTCATTAATATTTGGATTTATATATTTGTTTTATAGGTTATAAATGAAACGCTTCGATTAGGAAATTTTGCTCAGGTGTCTTTAGACAAGCTAAAGAGGACACTAAAGTGAAAGGTATTGTTAAGTATATTTTAAAAAGTATTAATGTAATTTACTTAAATCACATATTTTTATTGGGTGTATTTATAATTTAATGTTGTTAATACATGACTTTGCTAATGCATTTTATTTATGCCTCATTTTCAGGTTATCTTATTCCTAAAGGATGGGTGATCTTTGCATTTCTAACGGCTACACATCTAAATGAAAACTACCATCGCAAAGCTCATGTATTTGATCCATGGCGATGGCAACTATACCAAGTAGGGCATTGTTTATGATGTTGTCCAAATATAAAGTAGTTACATTTTTAAGCTACTACTAGAATAATTTTTTTTTTCATGTTGCAGGGCTTAGATGACTCTTCATTTACACCTTTTGGAGCCGGGGCTAGGCTTTGTCCTGGATCTCATTTAGCTAAACTTGAGTTGGCTCACTTTCTTCACACATTTGTCACACGATTCAGGTTTATTTTTCTTCTTTGAACATATTTCACATTTTTGCAAATGTGCATAGCTACAAAAATGTTGTCATTTATAAGTACATTTCTATAGATTGACGTCACTTTACATACATGCCACTATAGAAAAAATTTATTGTGTCCATTTTTTTTGTGATTGACAGATGGGAAATGCTTGCAAATGACCATATCTCATATTTTCCATTACCTCATTTAACCAAAGGCCTTCCCATTCGCCTCTGCTATCGAGATGAAAAATGATTTATTTCTTTAAATTTAATATTTATGAAGCATAATGACCCCTCTCCCCAATGTTGGATTGTTACTTATATCTTCCTAATATGATGTTTTATGTTGTTCAACTAGCAATTTTATTATGTCATTGTCATTTTCATCTTTGAAAGACAAGTTTCCTATTTATTAGTATCCCATTTGGCAAAGTTTTATACCTTGAACACTTAGTGGCTAAGTGTATTAGCTCTTTTTCCTTGTGGTTGTAATGACTTCTCAATGTAACCCCCTTTTTTAATATAAAATGCTCTATTTACACATGTTTTATTAGTAAAATATTTTATTAAAAATAATCTCATTCAGCTAGAATGTTTCTAAATGATACAATAAATAAACACTTTATATGTATATCTCATGTTGTTTATTTTATGTTTTATTGTTTAAATAAAATAAAGCATTTGTGTATAGAAATCCATGCTTTAATAGCCTTAGGGGTTAGCTTAAGAGGTTATGAGTCATATATGAGATCTCTTCTCCCACAGTTGAGGCGGTTGTTGCTTCCTTTCACACACCTGGGGTTAAGCGCAACATAAATCTTCAAGCTGCTAGGTGTGTCATTGGGGGCAAGTCTTGAGTCAAAACTGTCACTTTATCTTGACTCTTTCGTTTAGGCAAAACTCCTAACGAAACCATGGGGGTGATCCCTAAGAAAGACTTAACTAAGGCTCTCTGTGTTTTAGTTGTTAATGATGGAAGTAAATTTTTTAGGAGTTTTTAAAGTAAAATACCAAGGCAAGATTGTTGCAAATTTAAATAAATATTTCACCAACATATATATAATAGCATCAACACACAAGGATTAACAACAATAAAAACCGATAATAACCGACAGTAGAATTTTGCAAATTTAGATTAGTGCCAATGGAGTCATAAATAAAGAAATAATGTTGCTGAAAGATTAAATATTTTGCAATGTGTCTTAGTTAGTTTTAATTATTAAAAGATGAATTGAGTTATGGGAAGGGGATTCTTGATATACTGCAAAGTATTGAGAATATGTCCGGAATATGATGAATATGGTTCTTCACTCATAAATGTGGGTTGAATCGAAGTCTCTGAGAGGTGTCCAACACTACACCAACAAGAGTGTAACTTGACAGTATTTTGAAGTCGCTTTTTAGTGATTCACGCTTCCTTTGAAGAATTTTCCCACGATTATCAGTTGTCACCACGTCGGATTTTCGTAATGTTTTTTTGGGAGTTGAGTTTACTAATTGATTGTTAAGTTAATGTGTGGAAATTAGAAAAGGTCGCAAATTGTTTTTGATGACCCAACGACCAGGCAAAGCCCGTAGAGAGAAAGAACATGCACGTGTTTTAAGACGAAGTGTTAATTCCAATTAAAGAAAGCAAAGATGTTGTAAAAGCAAGTAAACTAAAGACAAATTGATACCACAAACTATTTGTGATTTTTTTATCATCCACCGATAATTGACAAAACCTTTGGTTGGTGGCGAGAGCATTCTTCGTGGCAACGAGTTGGGTATGAAATTATTGCTTTATTCTAAGATGAAATCAAAACAAGCCTAATTAAACTATTCAGCCTTGTATAAGGTAGATTGTGAGCATGTGTTGGTTAGAAAAAAAAACAAACCAAAAAGGACATTGTGAATCCCGGAGGGGGGATGTAGTGTGGGCGCTGTGTAGCTCGCTTGCTTTCTTTATTATTAAAATTTACAAATTGATGAAATAAGAATGATAAAATGGCTTTTGACCCTTGAAAATGGAACGAAAGGCTTACCCACTCTTTGGAAAAGAAGAGGAATGAAGAAGGGGGAAGAAGGAAGGATTTCGGGTGCTGCGGATGGTGAAAAAAGTTGATTTTTGACATCTTTTCCTTTTTTTCAGAACTGCTAAAAATCAATGATCAATTTATTTTAGAATCTCATGGATTAATCAAATTAAAGTACAAAAATTTATATTACTCAAGTACTTTAAAAATTGAAATTTTTGATGAAAACAAACACTTAAAATATAATCTAAATCTAGTTTAAGATGATACTTTTGAAGAGATTCTAGATATGATATATATGCATAACAAAATGATATTTTAATATTAGACTTTATAGATCTAAATTTTGTTAAGCATAAAGAATCAGTCACCAAGAAAAAAATGATTTTTAGAGAGAGAAGAGAGAGATCCTTAAGCCCGATCTTGAAAGGTATGAAGGAGAAGAGGAATCTGTGAAAAAAAACACATTATATGTAGTTGATAGAATATAGTGGAAAGGAGATGGATGCAATCGAGCTCCAAAATCCCTTTCACCTAAAGAAACCCGCAAAAACTATACAATCTTCAAATAAGCATGGTTAATCCAGTACATGTCATCATATAAAACCAAGGAGAATAGCAGTACAACCGAATACAATCTATTACTCCTAAAATATTCTACAAATAAAACATAAATGAACAAATTAATAGCTGCAAATACTCATTCAAAAGGAAGCTAAATCAATACTGCCAAACTTAACAAAAAAGAAAGCCTAATTTAGCTAGATATCACCTCATAAATCATCCAATTGCATAACCATGAGACAATGCCACACAAGCCTCCAAATACTTCAATTTCATTAAACAATAATCCAATAACAATAGTACAATGGGAATAGGTTCAATGCATCCTCCCATATAAGGAGCAAGACCTTGCTTTTATAGCAAAAAACAGCTCAAACCCCATGGGGGCACAATTCCCAATGAAGGAGGTGGTTTTGGGAGTTGAGAAAATGATGGAAGGAGGTTTGAATTCGTGGGAGGGGAGGCTTCCACCTCTCGTGAGGTGCCCCACTTGCTTTGGCAAGCCTCCACCTCTCCAACCAACTCCTCCATGTGGAGGAATGCGCCCTTCATGAGGAGAATGCACCCTCCTATGAAGGAGATGAGTTAGATCCTCTTAATTTTTTACTGTAGATGCTCCCACTTTCTTATTAATGCCACATACAAGATCTTCCACCTCCTTGACACCTCAGAGATATGTCCCAGAGAAGATGCCTTTGATTTAAGAATTTGATTTTCTCCATTTTTTCCATTTATTTGACCCTCTAAGTCATTTTGGAGAGAAAATCAAAACTAATAATTAAAAATTACTAATTTGACTCTCAAAAGTGGGTTTAGGGTTTAAGTGGGGGATCTTGGTAAAAAAAACGAGCATCCCCATGACCAAATTGGCTCCCTAGGCCCAATTTTATGACCTTTTAAAATATTACAATTAAAATACACTTTATCGATGATTTTATTAAAAAAAATAAAAAAATAAAAAATCATAGGAAAGACTTCACACATGTCCATGAAACTTTGGGAATATGAATAGCATGGTATAATACATAGACCCTAGTATTTAATAACCCTCCCAAGGCATAATCACCCACTTCACCATCTCGACTTTGGAGGATTTTGAGTAAAAAACTTGAAAATTATATGTCGCTTAAAAAAGTGTCATATAATTAACGAGGGAAAAAACACTTAAGGATGATGACTTTGATGACTAGGTCCCAAGAATGCCAAGCCTTTTACATAAGAAAACATCATTCTATGTCATTTATTACAATTCCCCCGAGGGGGTGTGAACATGTGAAAAAGAGACCACGACTGCCCCTGATGAAATCGAGGAACTTCCTAGCAACTAAGTAAGAACAATTGATTTGTTATAATCCTTAGTGGATCACTTGAAAAGGCCCCTAAGTGCAACTTAGTGGATAATAGGGATCATAGGTTTGACTCTCTTGATCCCCTCAAGGATAGGCTCTGTAATCACAGTCGACTGTTTAACCCATTTACGATCCATGAATCATGGAGAAGTACTTAGGGGTTTTTCCATGAAATTATTCCTTTGAAAAAAATCCATACTTTAACAAGTACCTCACAATGGTGTAGTCTACACCTCTATTGCATTAGCTGACAGTTAATGCAACACTCCTTCTATTCTAGTTGATAGTGTATATATAGCTAAATTACAATTACATAAGTGAATTACAGGTTTGAAGTGTAGAGGGTAAGCAATTTGAAATTAATAAAAGATGTTTTTCAAACAACTTCCTTTATTGTTTTTAGAAAGAGAAGTAAGATGTTCTCATAGCTTGTCTTGATTCTTTTGGAAGTACTTAGAGGTTTTATATTGATATTCTTAAAATCCTCAATATTTACTAGGATCAAAGTTAAGATAGCCACTTAATGATCAAAGTTAAGATGGACATTTACTAATTAAAGAAAATTTAAAAGCAAAATAGGTAGAATATCATGAATTATAAAAATGGAAGGAAGAATCCATTGAATTATTGAAGTGTAACCACTAAATTTGATTAGTGGAGATCCTAAATGGGAGGGAAAACATCCAAGGAAAAAATATTTTAATCTTTAATAATAAATACATTTTTTTAAAAGCTTCATAAATTTAATTGGTTTTGAAAATAATATATTAGATTTAAAAATTATTTTAAACTTCAATAATAAATACAATTTTTTCAAAGTTTCATAAGTTTAATTGATTTTAAAAATAATAAATTAATTTTGAAAAACATTTTGAAATCTAGATATATCTAATTTCTAAAAATAGATATATCTCACTAAGAATATGAAGAAAATAGCTTTTGCAAATTTCAAACAAATAATTAAAAAAAATTATGTCAACTTTTAAACACTGCATTAATAATTAGAATTTTCTAATACCGTTGTTGAATATGTAACTTGTAGGCATTATCCTATAAAACACAACATTTATGAACTTATCATTTATAAACCCATTTGCACTATGGATAATATTACCTTTCTATTTCATTATTATATAATGGGCCTCTGTGTTTGGGTCTCTGGGTGTGTAACATGATTCTTTACCATTTTTCAGAAAAATCTGATTATTTTAAAATATTGTTATAAGCTAAGTTAATGGAAACCACAAATCACTTAAAGTCCTACAAACCCAAATCACTCCATATATAACTCCTTTCTCCAAATCACTCCACATATAACTCCTTTCTTTGCTTTCTATTCTACTTTAGTAGAAGACATGACAACATATGCATACTTCGTACTTACTTATGAAACTGCCCCTGAGCCTATGTGAAAAGCATACAAAGATTACCCAATCTACATTAGAGTACAAACCCAAATCACTCCATATATAACTCCTTTCTCCCAATCACTCCACATATAACTCCTTTCTTTGCTATCTATTCTACTTTAGTAGAAGACATGACAACATATGCATACTTCATACTTACTTATGAAACTGCCCCTGAGCCTATGTGAAAAGCATACAAAGCTTACCCAATCTACATTAGAGTATCTAGTGAAGGAAACAAATACCTATTCCTTGTGTACTATAATACAAAATCCAAAGTACCGCACAAATATCTTAACACTCTAGTCTAGATTCTATCATAAATCATGAGATGGTTCATAGAGTGTTCAAAGTTTGGTCTAGTATTTGTTAGATAAATGAGACTTCCTATGAATGATTAATTAAGTGACATTGAACTTATTTGACTTATCAAATTTAGATTTGTTATTGGCTTGAATCCTAGTTACGCGGGAGTTGTCATTGGCTTACACTTAGACATCTTGAATTGAATTTTTGACATACATTATTTATGTAAAAAATACATAATTGTGTTTTTTTTTCCACACTTCCATGTCAATACAATAATGCAAGAGTATGATATATGTCATCTGAAATGACTTGTTTAATTATTTTTTCACTTTAAAAGCAACTCTTCATTGTTCTCGATGATCATAATATTTTCAACATAATAATCAAGATGGAATTTTTTTCTTTTCCCCTATGGTCAATGTATAAGGTTTAAGTTGAAATGCTTTGATAAAAATTATATTTATATAGCATGTGCAAGGATCTTACTTCGATATGTATAAATATTTGATTAAATTGCATAATTAACGTTTTGACACGTAAGCCTCAAACCCTTTAGGTTGATGCATGTATACTTCTTCTTAAAGATCCCCATTTAGAAATTTGCTTTTAACATCTATTTGGTGGATATTCCATTCAAACTATTTTGCAAGCCAGATTAAACCTTCACCTTTGTTGTTTAAAAGTATTCTAATAGGCAATTCCTTATTTTTGTGCATAACCTTCCTCAAATTGTCAAGATTTGTATTGATCAATTGTATTATCATCTTTATACTTTATTCGAAATACTCATTTACAACTAATGGGTTTTTTTTCCACTCAAAAATCAACTAGCTCTAAACTCCCATCGTGTAAGAAAACAACATACTTTGATTGCATTACTTTACTACACTCATTGAATACTTCATTCTTAGAGTTCAATTCTAAGGAATTATGTGTTGATGCTCAAAATCGTGAGAGTTGAGCATGGGAAATCAATTACTCTCATGGGCTAGACAAGAAGCTAACTGGGATTGGTACCCATATTTTAAATTCCTAAAGGTCCTTAATATCCCTTGTGCTTCACAAAGAGTATTAACATGGGATTGAATAAGAAGAAGGGTTGATAGAGATTTAAGTGTTAAAAAGATTTCTTTTTGCTAAGCCATTTCTTTATATTATATATCATTTTCTATATTTTGTAGAAGAACTTGTAATAAAGAAAATAATGAACGAAAACTTATGAAACAAAAAAAACTCACAAGTAAATGTTCAAATTGTCCCTATTTTTTGTTTTTCAACATAACCAATCATGCCAATTAGATGTAGTAAATGGGATTAAATGACAAGATGCATGACAGAAATCAAAGTGAACAAATTTTAAGAACCAAAGGCTTGAAATATAAGCAAACAGGAAATGTAATTAAATATCAAAATAATTCTAAAATTTCTACTTAATGGAAGTAGAAAAGATATATAAATCCAAAAGCATGACCCAAATTCCAGATTTTATTTAGGATGGTCCTTAACTTGCATTGAGAGGGTTAAATATCACTATCAGTTTATGTAGAAATTACATAAGCATAAAGTTCTTCACTTGTCCTTCCTAAAGGTTTTGAGATGTTACAAGGACAAATTCAAACATTTAAACTAATAGATGAAATGAAAGAAACCTTGACTTCAAAAAGGACCAACAAAACATTGGGTTGACATAGGATTTCTGCAATTCATATAAGCAATTAGATTATGAGCATATTTAGAACAAATCAATATGTTGCAACAATCAAATTAATATATCTCAGTTTCAAAGTAGTTAGATTATGACTATATTAATGCAACAATAATCTTTCCATTAACAAAAAGTGATTCACCACATCATACCATATTAAAATATATATGGTGATACCAATCACCCCATATATTAAAATGGCACGTTCCCATCCATCAATTCAATGAACAGAGGGGACATGAATGGATTACGAGCTTCTAAATTTTTCCCCATGGTCATATTATGAATTCATAACATTTAAAATATCTGTGCAGATGCATAAATAAAAATACACAGGGGAAATGGACTCTATCCTCACACATCTAGCATGCATATACCAATATAATCATCATAAGTATCAATTAAAAACATTGCATGTATTCAAACAGAAGATAATACTTATCTTTAAATAAAGAAGATCCAAGTAACTTGTTATGTAAGAGCAATTTTCAACCCAACTATAAGCACCCTATCCAACATATACTTTTATGCTGAGAGGCCACCCCCAAGCTGGGCTATGAGATCACTAGGGAAAATGAAACGCCTACATGTTTCTCTCTCTCAACCCAAAACCCATTCTACTCTCTATGCGTAGTCAAATGATCATACAAATCTCCACATGGATTTCACTTAACCATCACAAGCTTGGATCCAACAATAATTTCCCCACACAACACCCTTCTAGGCTTAGGAATCCTCATCACTGATCCATGACTCTCTCGAGCAATCCATCTTGCAAGGTGCTTGCTAGTGTATGCATAGAAGGAATCCAATCTGCTATATGGTATTGGAGAACCAACCGTAGCCTTAATTCATGGATTCTAAAGCATCAAAAAGTAGCATAACTCAATGGGTAAAGGTTCCTATTCCCAACCTCAATGCTCACACACAACCATCTCTTTCCCCTTCAAATCCACATCTCTAGTTCCAAATTTGAATTTCTAGGTTATACATAATCCGACAATGGTCATGAACAACAATAAGAAACTCTATGTAGTGTAGATTTGCATGAGAGAATGATATAATGAGTGTTGACTCCAAGGGATATGAGATACTGGTGAAAAGACAACTAACATAGCCTTCGACATAGAAGAAAGGACTTCTAACAACTGTAGAATTGGCTTTTAATATTTGACAAAATTGTCACAAAAGTGCATTCAACTCCAGGCTTCAATAAATGCATGAGGTGAATTTTCCCACCGACCTCACACATGCATTTAATGATTAGAAATAGTCAAAAGAAGGTAATTGGATCATTTAAATCACATGTAAGAATTTAGATGAGTTCTAAGGTCGACACTTGGAAGCAAATGATTTAGTCTCTCATAGGCCCCCTTTCCTCTTCCCTTCTAGTGGAATCATAGCCTCTCTAGTGCTCTTTGCATAGCCATATTGGACCAGTTTATTATTTTCCAACATTATATTTACATATATTTCAAATTTGCATGATAATCCAACCACATAGTCCAGATAAAAATATTTACATCATACATTCCTAGCCATTCACTAGTCAGGCCTTAGCATAGAGCTGAACACCATGAATCCATATTAGCATATTTACATCATTTACTTAACTTTGATTAAATACATTCCAAGTCAAAATTGGGGGTATTGCAAAAAACTTGAACTAGGTCTACTACATCATCCATATATTATTAATAGTCCTTAATATACAAAAGTAGTTCTAACCATGTCCAATAATAAAAGAATATCAATTTACCCATAAACAAGTGCATAAATAACCATTAGGAGAATTTTGAGGTAAGAAATGAGCCTCAAAACAAAAAATGTACTATCAAAATCCACTTTAAAAGAACCAATCACATTCTAGAAAATGACATTATCTATAATAGTTGAAGTGACATTGGTTGAGTTAATGATGCTTATTTGTGAAATTGTAAATGGTGAGTGAAAACCCATAGTTATCTATATCAATGTTGTAAGTAGAGTATTCATTATAAAAATAGTACTCATAGATTATTTATGAATATAATATAAATGTACTAAAGTACCTAGAAAGAAAAGTATGATTTATATTAATATAAAATAAATTACAAATACCAAAAAACTAAATGTTTTATTTAAATGTTATTATTTTTTTTATATTTCAATATAAAATAAATTACAAATACTAAAAAGTGAATGGTCTATTCAAAACTAAAATTATGTAATTACTTTTTCAATATTTAAAATACATATGTCAAATCTTTATTTAAAATCAAAATCACTTAACATTTTATAATAAAAACAATTGGATGATTATTAGTTTTTGTTTTTTAAATACTTACTATATATAATAATCTATTATAATTATTATTTAAATATAAAAAAATATATATTTATTTATTTTATAAAAATAAAATATTATATTATACTAAATTACTATATATATTTTCATCATGTTGAATTTTAATATTAATACCATTTTTTTTAAAATTTAAGTATTATTCAAGATTCATATTTTACTATCAACTTTTAACCTTTGAAACACCTACATCTATACCAACATAAATTAGACACGTACATTCAAGTTACAAAACCAAATACATACATAAAACCATAATGTAGCAATTTGAATGAACTATTATATCATTATAAAATATTATATTATTAAATTTTTATTACATATAATCCCATTTGCTTAATATTAACCCAACTTTTTCGTGGTAGAAATTTATGTACTATTCCTTCATTTCAATATTAACACTTTTTTTTTTTAAGTTTATTTAATGATGTTATTAATTATTACATTAAAAACAATATGTGATATATTATGATAAAAACTATTAAAAACAAGTTTACAGGTGTTTTTGGAGATGATGAAAAAAAAATTTAAAACATGTTTTTTTTTAATT
>LPNX010175685.1:0-122447 GCA_001517045.1 Pseudotsuga menziesii | reverse complement strand
TATATATATATATATATATATATATATATATATATATATAACCATGTATTCTTTTAAATTTAACTTTGTGTTTAAAATTCAAAATTATAAATACATGGTTTAAAAACATATTTTGAATATTGAAAAAATAACTTAGGTTTCAAATTTCAAAATTAATATATTTTATTTTATGAGTACATTACTTTATAAGTACATTCATCATATTATATTCAAAAGTAATTTACTTTTAGTCATATTAAAGATGATTTTTTTATTGGTTTTATTTTAGACATCTTTTCAATTTAATTTAACCATAGTTGCATTAGTTATAGTGTAAGAGATGAGTTGTAAATATACCTTCCCCACAAAATGCCTAATTCATAATATTTTATTATATCTCTTATGAGACCCATTTTAGACCTCAAAATTATCCTAATGCAAATCAAACATAGGGTCGAGAAGAGGCAGGTCATCAGAAGAGAAGGAAGGATGAGAAGTCCTATGGGTAGGTCATATGTGAGTAGTCACTCTAGGTGTATGTCATCGAATCATGATGTCAATTCTCATGTTCCTTATACAAGTAGAGCAACATGTGAACAAGGGTAAGAATCAATCAAGTCTCCATGTGGATCTTGGTTGGGGAAGTGATAGGAAGAGAAACTACAATAGTGGATACAACAAGGGCCTTTGGGTGCCCTTCGGAAGGAAAGGATAGGTCTAAATAAACACTTTTCAATTGATCATGTACAAATAAACTATAGTAGCAATAATTATGGGCATGGGTGGCAATGAAATAACATCCTTTCGTAGAGGAGGATAAGTGTTGGAATTAGAATAAGATGACTCCTTCTCGATATCCCTTTGTGGTGGCATGGTAAGTTTTGGTTTCCCAACCATAATTTTTTTACTAAATGGCATGTGGGACTAGAATTTCAAATATTATTTGTACAAGGGGTAACATGGTGTTTCTCATAAATGTTAGAATGAGGGTGGATATTAGACGGAAAATCTAGCAATGGTGAATACTCATAAGGTTGATCATCTAAGTACAAATGGTCGATTTGTACTAGGTACATGCAAAATACTTTGAGTGCATCGAAGTGATATAGAAGCACACTTTATTGCTTCTCCCTCCCCTACAAAAGTTCTTATCATACCATATCTTCCTTTGCTTGCACTATGCTAAGGGGCCCTTACCCCCAAAAGTCATCCTTTATCAATCATAAACCAAATAGAAGTGATGGACTATCATTTTTTTACTCCAAACCATGCTCAAACAATCAATGTAATAATTGCATCATGAATGAAATCAAAACTAATAAGTGAAGTTTTTGCAGAGATGTCATGTTGTTGAGGGGGCTACTTGACCTCCTAAATGTCATCATGTAATTATATAGTTTAAAGGATAAATGTAACCTTAACAAATGAGTAGTTGGAGCGGGTACAACCACTCCAACCTCTCTCATGATGTATAAATAGTTATCAAAGATGAATACAAAGTTGGATTTGACGTCCCTTCCCAAATACTTGTCTTTGATGGTTGTGTATGAGCCTTTATGGTATGCTTGAATGTGATGTGAAATCCTAGCTTTCAACATTTGGCGTCGTTGTCGAGGTTCGAACCTGAAAATAAATGTGAGATAAAGAAAAACCCGCAAACATCCATGAAATTAAAGATAGCCTGCGTGTGCATAAAGAAATTGTCTACGAGAAGGATCGATTTGCCAGTGGAATAATACTCTGTTCGATAGCGCCATATCTATGTATGAAATGTTGATCTCTTCACGCGGTACAATCGAAAGAACCTTGGCGTTGATGATAGAGTCATTGGATTGTTCAGCAAAGGGAGGTAGTTCGGCTCCGGAAAAGAACACGAGATACTGACATCAAATACCTACAAGATATCAGAGATTAGGCGATGTATGTTTTATGCATTAAAGGACAACCGACTAATGGAGACTGATTGTCGATGATAGAGACTTTCGATTACTCATGACCCACTGATATATATGTTAGTGTCTACATGCAGCCATTCACCAGGAGCCATTCGACCAAACTGAAGCCTTCCGGCTAATCATTCATTATTCTCCATGATAAAGAGTTGATGAGCAAGATTTTATATCCTGGAGCAATAACGTGGCATGCATCGAAGATGCTAAAGAGATGATTGCTATAATTTATTTATGAAATGCTTGTGGATGATGCTGACAACAATTTTGCTGTCGAAGAATGTGCCCACCCATCCTGGATGACTAGAAAAGATTTAATTTTTCGAAGACCTTTCAAAGGCTACTACATGAGCGTATTATATTCATTTTTTTGAGTGATAGCGTAAACTTGTCGACCACTACATCTAGTTTGGATGGTCTATTTATAAGTCGACGGAATCGACTAGTTATCGAGAGGAGATCGTGATAGCCGTCGACCGAAGGACATCGTGAGAATATGAAGAAACTCTGCAAGTGGAAATATTTCTTGAAATAGATGCTCATGGAAAGATGCTAGTGTACATGACGAAGAAGACACTGAGACATAAAGAAACTTAAAATGTGACCGAGAGAATTGCTCAACATTCATTAGTCATACTGGTTAGTGCACCTATCGACTAATCTGCACATTGATACTTGACCTTATAGTCGACTGACAGCCAGCTAAAAGAAGCCATTCGACCATACCGTCTGGAGCAGCCGTCTGTCGTCTGGTATAATTAGTCGTTGATTTGTTAATAGAAGTCTGTAAAATTTGTTTATGTTACTTGTCACTGTTGATGCAATTAAAAAGAAAGTAGATTAGCAACACTTCAATATGTTCATGTAAATCTATCCATTGGATCTTTTGACTAGCATCATTGAGATAAGTGTAATTTGGCACTTGTCAACCAAGGTCGTCGACTAGTCGACTGATGAAGAGTATGTATGGACACTCGATTGTATTACGCATTTTTCATTCGACCGATTGGGTTGAAGATGTTAAGTGCATATAAAATATGGTTTCCTTTTTGTTAGGTTGAACTACTGAGGAAGAGCCCTAGCGATGGGTGCGGATAACGCCAACAGGACCTCGAAGAACAACTAATTCAATGCTTCGGTCAGAGATATGTAATTAAAATTTTAGTGACCATGCAAAGAGAATCCATGCAAATTGTATCAACTTGGAGACAGATGGATTGCTTTAATATCTGTAATACAACCATCACCAGCGGCTACAGAAAACTCATGGATAACAAACACAAGGTGTGTTGCAAGGAACTGCTATCTTCGCCAAGCATCATCGATCTATTTGAAGGAAATTGAAGATTCCATCAACTGCATGTCGTCCTTGACCAAGGGACTGTTACTGTGGTTAAATTGAACATAGTGAAGAATACATCCAAGAGGATCAGGACTACCGATTGGAAAGATCGTCGACTAATGGAGATTGTCGACTGCTTTCGGACTGAAGTCGTCGAGGGGGTTATTATCGACTTGCTTGTTCGCCTGTTGATTATCTCAATATACTTCATTATTTATTAGTTGGATATTCAAAGTGACATCAATGTTAACCTTCAATCTGGTGTTGACAATTTTAATCTTACAGCTGCTCATTTACACGAATCTGAATGTTTGAAGGTGTGATGTTGGGGTGTGGATCCTTCTAATTGGAGGAAAAAGATATATTTCCGTTCGATGATAAAGTTCTCTAGTCGAAGTCAAGAGCCGACCTCCACCAAGATGTAAATGCTCTCGTGAAGTTGTCGACCACCACTCGATGCTGCATTAAAAAACCTGTCGATGAAAGGATCCATGTTATTAAAATTTGTTACATAAATGTTAGGATACATGTTATTAAAACTTGCTCGATGTATTTTGAAAGTTGATATTGTCTTTTGATCGATACAACCGACTTCTAGTCGATGCCTAAGTTAGTCGACACAACCGAATTCTAGTCGACGCCTAAGTTGGTTGATATAACCGACTTCTTAAAATTTCTTGGTTGGTTAATCGTGTTAGTTTTATTTCAATATTATTTTTGGGTTGGTATTTGAAGAAAAAATTGTTCTTTGTTTATGCAAAGTTAGTTGGTGCGGACAATTTTTGAAGTCGAGAGAGGGTTAAACATGATTCTCAATAGAGGCAGGTGATCCCCTCCACTCTATGTAAATTAAGTTGGTCTCTTTCCAACCATTGTAAGTTGAGTTTAATGTTCGTTCATTAAATGTTTTGTGTTGACCGAGTCAAGGAGGTTAAACGTGGGTCTTTCTTAAAGGCAGTCGATCTACTAACTTATGTAATGAAATTGGTATCTAGTCGACTATTGTAAGATGATTCTGAGTTAGTCCAAAGTAGTTGATCACGACCACGACCATGCACATGAGCAAGAAGCATACAATCTTGCAGGAAATTTAAACTCTCACAGCAACAGAATATGACGATGATGGCATTCAAGCAGATATCATACACCTACACAGAAAAGTGCTACAATGAGACATGATGACAATGTGCTTAAACCCCTCAGTATCAAAATGTTGAAACTGTTCCTGGGTTGCGACCTCGAAAAGCCAGAAGACAGAGAAATGACATAGAAAGTCGAAGAGCCAAAAGGCCCCACATGCCTGAACCGATGGAGATGTCGGTCAGATGAGCCAGGGTGAGGCTTTAAACCAAAATACCTCATTGCAAAAAAGGATAGTCGAATGCTGTTGTGAGAGCGTGACACTTCGATGGACTACTGGCAGATTGAATATGGAAGATGAATAGTAACCAGTCACAGTAGAACCTTGTACACATGTGTTTTTCTATCAAGTTGGTGGATGTTGTGGCTGAGTTACCTATGCAGACCGGTATGCATGGTTGATGCACAGTGAGGACTACTTCAGCAGTATCAGAGACCCAGGATGTTGATGCATATTTATTTGTTCTCTTCGGGACGAAGAAATGTTTTATTTTGTGGGGGAGATGTTGAGGGGGCCACTTGACCTCCTAAATGTCATCATGTAATTATATAGTTTAAAGGATAAATGTAACCTTAACAAATGAGTAGTTGGAGCGGGTACAACCACTCTAGCCTCTCTCATGATGTATAAATAATTATCAAAGATGAATACAAATTTGGATTGGGCATCCCTTCCCAAATACTTTTCTTTGATGGTTGTGTATGAACGTTTACTGTATGCTTGAATGTGATGTGAAATCCTAGCTTTCAATGCATGTCAAATGTCAAAGACAAGTAAAATATATTGGATAGGCTATAATTGTTAGGATTAAGTATGAACGTAAGTCAAAGGAAAAGGAAATTCCTTGTTGGTAACACGTAAATAACATTTAAACCATCGACATATTTTCCATTATCATCAGATAAATTTGTTGTTCAAGAAGCACTTTTTCAAAAATTTACAATTTGAACTATGTAACATGATTCACTGTTAGGATAAATAGAACCAAAGCGATCCATAGAACCTTACAACCATCCAACCCAAGGCCAAATAAATAAGAATGAGCCAGATTGTGGCTAGATTACTCTAATATAAATCACTACCACATAACTCATAGGGTATGACTATGGCTATTCATAAGTAAAGGTACTCAAGTTAATCATTTCATAAATTATGACAAAAACATATGCCCAAATAATGCCATTGGAATGGCAATGGAATTTAGACAACACTAAGAAACCCCAAAGTATCAAATTGGGGACAAGTTTGTACTTTTCCAGATCAAATAAACCAATAACATGTCCTTTATGTATTAACAACCCTATAATTAAATTAAATCAAATGATAAGAATAAGTTCCAATGTTATAAACAACATATGCATGTCTTCCATGCATGAAAATATAGGGTCCAAATAGAACAACTTTCCCTAGTTTCAAACAACCATCCAAATCAACACAAAATCCTTTGAAGGAAATTCATGTGCAATACAACAGAGAGAAGTATAAATGGTATAGAAGTTGGGGGCAAGAGGAGATAAAATACAAGGTTGAGGATGTAAAGAAAACCACTCAACATGATATCCATAGTTACCCAAACACACACATAGCATTGGCATAGTGAACCAAACCAATGTAGTGAGCTAGGGATTGAGACAAGTTCTTCCCAAGTCATATTCAATTGACAATGTTTAAGACAAAGCTAGGGAAATACTATAACTATCCACTCATAGAGGGGTAGGAAAACCAATTATTTCCAATAACTCTAATATATCAAAACCTAAATTATGGAAATATATGAAGCAAGATCCAAGTGAAAGTAAAGCCAAAGTTTACAACTTTATAATATTATCCCATTCATATCGATCGGCTTATATATGCATTGCTTTGAATTTTAACCACAATTCAATGCCAAGAAGGAGGGTAAGGAAACCAAGGTTGGAAAATGAGCATAGGTTAATTTGAAGAATAATTAAATTCCAACAAAGCATGAGAAGTTTATACAATTCAAAGGAATCCACAAGGTGACCCAACACCTACAACATGAGGGACACATAAACCAAGACTGAGAATTGACCATGACCAAGACAATAATGTTGTGAATTTAAAGTTAAAGGCATGACTGGGGGAGGATCGACCATGAAAGAGTTGAGGCTTTAGAGTGTTAACCTA
Organism: Pseudotsuga menziesii; assembly: GCA_001517045.1. Taxonomy (NCBI): domain Eukaryota; kingdom Viridiplantae; phylum Streptophyta; class Pinopsida; order Pinales; family Pinaceae; genus Pseudotsuga; species Pseudotsuga menziesii. The sequence goes on along the minus strand of LPNX010175685.1, from coordinate 115,888 downwards.
TAGAAGAGGCATAATCTAATACACAACAACTATAAAACAAATAGACAACCATGAGGTGAGGGGCCAATTCATATATGTGAGTAAAGGGATAAGCTTAGAGCAGGTATGAATCAACCAAAGAAAAAACCCTACAAAATTAGCTAGGAATATGGTATTCAATGGAAATGCACAATAAGAATGAGCTTACCTCCAAATGAAAAACATAAACAAAGTACAAGTCAAGTCCTAAGATTAAAAAAACATGCAATTGTTCAAATAAAACATAGTATTTCCACATAGGTCGACGAACACCTTCAACGACCACTCTCACAAATAGATTACAAATACACACCCCAATGTTTTATGTGTTTAAAACCCTCAAAGAGGGAAATAGTCTAGGACCTCAACAAATAGATACTTGGGGAAATATATTTATCCAAAAGAAAAAAGAATTTACATATGAATTTCTCACAATCGATCATCAAGAAAATGACCCTACGTGCTCTTTAAATATAGATGATGGGCCAATTAGGTGTTAATTCATTGATCAATAGTTGCTAAGATCAAGGGGAAGATGAATCATCATATCATTTTATGCGTATAACATATCATGACCATCAAATTACATAAGTACAAATGTATACTGATGCATAGAAAATAAACACACTTTAACTAAAAACACATTAGACTAAGTTGATCTTAACTAACCCCTCGGTGTCTAAATATCCTAACAACAACCAATACAATTCCAAGTCTACCCAACTCTATGTGACAATGTCAACTAAGGGGGTACCTTATATATATATAATCTCATTAAAATGATTATAAGGTGGAGATAGTAACCATATATAGGAGGAGCTTTAACATAAATCTCAAAGGGCCAGTCTCTTCGCTCCCTACGCTAAAATGCAAGACTAAGAAACAATGGAAGACATGAATAACCAATAAAAAGCTATCAAACAATTATATTTGTCAAAATCTGTTACCAATGAATGAGATCAACATAGGTACAACCACTACCCCATGCACATTAAATTTCATTTAATAAAGCATATAAAATGGTACACAAATGGTCATTTCCAAAACCAATCGCAAACAACCTAATCCTGAGGGTGGAAACCTCAATGATGTCCAATAATAAAAAAGCTAAAACCAACATTTCGAAATAGCTTTTTCACCCAATGAATTTCACAAGTTTGATGGGGTCATCCACTGAGTTGCTAGGTGAACCTTCCAACCATCAACTAATGCTTTTCCATTTCAAACTAAAACATGTGCTAACAAGAAATGCCAAAAGGTGTAGGTTACATTTATATGCCCAAATGTTTGAGAGCGTAGGCATAGGACCACATGCACCAATTAAAATGTGATAAACCATATAATACCACAATACAAACCATAAGGAAACCAACTCAAAACAATCACTAAAGACACCATATTATGAAAAATCCCAAAACCAGTTCTACATAGCCAAAGAATTTATATAAAGAGAAAGAAACCATCAAACACATACTATGATTCATATTAAAAAACATATAAAATTGATGCATGAACCAAAACTTAGAACAAAAAGTCTTATAAATATCTTACACCATTTTATATTTCAAATATGTATGTGACTAACTATGTTTTGTATTACCCAAGTCCCATCGTATACAACAATAGCAAACCAAAATATTCATAAATAGCCACCACATTCTACCTCAAATGCATATGAAATAGAGAGTAATCATCATGTAATAACATGTTGCAACTTACATATGATATTGAACCAAATGATCATGAATGATAACAAAATCACATTAATATCATCATGTTCAAATGATCATGAATGATAACAAAACCACATAAATATCATCATGAAACATAGAGAAAAGTAGAGAGAAGTAGACTTGATGATCGCTAACATTAATTCTTCCAACTTTTTTTTGGTCATATAACAACCTTATGCGTCTTATACATTAGGTGGTGGGCCCCTCTTGAGTTAATCCATAAGATATAATATAGAGAGTAATTTAATAAGGGAAAGGTTTGGATCAATTCAAAGGATTATATTTAGGTCAAATCAAATTTTCATAGAAAGGCAAAATTCACAACAATTTGTTATTCCAATATCGTTGACTAAAAATTCAGTCAACATAGTGGACGACTATATTTATCATTTTTAAATTCATTTCTTCTAAGTTAGGAGACATTCTTTCTAATTTTTTTAACCTTATAGTTGGTTTGAATATTGTCATTGACTGAAGGATTAGTGTAGTACTCAAGGCCTCAAAATAATACTACATAACATAAACAAAACTCACAACAACAACTGCAATAAAATTCAATGCAACAAAAATTCACAACAACAATTCTATATCTTTTTTTTTTGTAAATTATATAATTCCTTTTATTTCCTTCCAAAAGATTTGCAAAAAAAGTATTTAAAACGAGTCCTCTCTATATAGAGAAAACATGCTCACAGTATCAAAAGATAAAAATTTGCGTTTGAATGAGATGAGGCCGAACCATCGAGTTTGAGAGTTCTTTAATACATAACACTTACATATATTCATAGGAAACATAAAATAAGCAGAAGCAAAGAATAAGAAAAGTACCCTATATCAGGATTGATATTAGTATCAGCAAGGGCCGAGTCCGGGAAGTCGACCAACTTGATCCCTAGGTGTCCCAGAATTTGATTCATATGACGGGAGAGCTCATCCATCTTCAATAGTATTTCCTCGTGGGCCTCCCCCCTTTCAACAAGGGCATGACCCATAACGTGTTTTTCCTGCTAGTAGTAATCCAAGCTTTTCAAGCGCAGGGAAGTTCTTCCATTTGCATATCCCGAGTCAGGAACCAGGGCTTCGAATTCAGTCTTCACCTCCTTGTTAGTGAGACAACCTCTAGTGAGCTGAGTGTTACTTCCAGTTTCTTCGATTTCCGCTTGAATGGGGGACATAATTGAATTTCTAAACAAGTGGGTTGAGTGCACAATTTTTTGCATGGCTCTGTTAGGGGGAGGAGAGGAGCTAGATGAGGGACCTAGAGGGTTGTACATATTGCGAGTGCATCTTTGTGGAGGCATGATTGAGGGTGCTGAGAGGAGCCAAATTAGAGATGACAGAGCCCGAAAAGGAGATAGAGATGAGATTGGTGCTCGGATGGGGGACGGGAGCACTACCCCACTAAACACAGGATTGGGATCGCAGTCGAACCGTGAAAGAATCCAACCCAAGGCGTTAACTGATGGAAATATAACAGAAGCATGATGGTGTCTAAAAAATGAAACAGAGTCACGTGTAGACCAAGACTTACTAGAGTGCCTCCCAAAAGCATCGGGAGCCGAACCGAGAGCACTGCAGAGTAAAGGAATCATCCACCAATATGTTCGGAGTGTGAAGAAAGCACCACCAGAATAAAAACCAGACTCCTAGAGAGCAGACCCAAAACCCTGGGACCTACAAAGAGTGGCTCTCCGAACCAAATCTACCGATAACAAAATCAACAAATAACCATAACCAAATCCACAGATTACTAGGATCACGGGGATCCCAACAGAAGACCCTCGAGCCAACCTACAACATTCTAATAAGTGCCAAAGGACAAAAAAAATCCAACCTGTGAAAGCCATGAGGGATCCCACCGCCTTTATAGGAAGATTCAACATGCAGCCATCCCGCGAACTAATGAGACACCTTCATCACCAGCTATCGAACACAATCGAATTCATAATGAAACGGGTTGATATATTAATGATACAAACCCTCATCCTTGTAATCCTCCTCCCCATCAGTCATTTCATCATCCGTCTGCACTCAAGTCCATGTATGAGGAGCCTCCGATATTTCCATCGCGAGAGGATCATGTGGGTTATAAGACATACGTTCAGGGGGTGATGAGGTGTTAGCACGAGTGACATGCATTATAGCCACGTGCCTCTCATACACCCTCCCATCCGCCTTTGTAGGCACCTGCCTTGGGGGACAATTCTACATCCTTTATTATAAACATAAATGATTTAAAAAACTATGGAACTCATTACATCTCACATACATAGGGCCAATCCCATTCTTCACATTTTTAATCTTCAACAATGGCTAAGAGATTCATGCACTTCTTTGACAGAGGACCAAAAGTCCCTTTCTCTCCATTCTCACAATGTTTAAATGAAGGACTTGGAAGCATGGTCAATACATGAGAACCCAAGCACTTGAATTTACCCCCACTATAATATGAAAATTCAAAATTGTGCCTTCTGGGCATTAGAAAATAATAATTATTCAATTATGGAATAGTTCACAAGCCAAATACATGAAAAATCTTAGAAAATCCATTCCTCAAGTGCAATTCCCCTATCAAAATAAGGTTAATGAGATTTATGAGTAAGTATGTGGTAAGTTTGATAAGTGATTTACCATTTGATTAATTTAGAATTGATTATATAAAATAATAATGACATAAGAAAAAACGTGCACTTCTCGTTATAACTCCCTAGGAGCACCATGGGGGAAATGAACCAATAAGAGGGTACGTAGGGTCAAATCATGAATTGATAATATTTGTTGTTGGTTGGCAAGTGTCATTACCCCATGTTTTAGTGTCTTTTTGTCTTATATGTGGTTCAGGTCTTATTTCGTTTTAGGGGAGGGCATATGATCTCCATGTAATCCTATTGTTCATGCAATCCGTAGGGAAGGAATTCACTCTACCTTTGGGGAAAATCATTCTTTCATTGGTGTGGTAATGTTAGTGTTAGGTATGCATTTTGCTTAGACGGAGTATGCTTCCATATTTTTCTTTCATGAAACCATGATTGGGTTTGTGGGCAATGGTTGAGAAAAAGAGGAAATCCAATTAAAACTAAGATTCCTTCATTCCTAGCAATAAATATTTTTGACCAAGCTTTTATTAGAGCATTATGAGGGGTAGCATGTTATATTTCTTCGTAGAGAAGGTGATTTCATTCCTTGTGTTGTGCAAGGATGAGGGGGAAGAGAGGGTAATTGAGTGGGATCGCTAAAATAAGAATGGGTTGGTATGTTATTCTTTGGCTATAATATTTAGAAATTGGTTTTAGTGAGGATAATTGATGCTATAGCCAATAAATTGACCCTCGTTGATCCATTTCTGTACATGGGGATCACACTTGTACCCAAGTTGGTGCCAGTCTATGGAAGGAAAGGTGATCTTATGGATCTATTTCCCCATGTGCAATCCTCTATCGAATAAGTAATTTGGTATGTATTATGATATGTTGATGACTAATTCTCATGGTTATTATTGTAAATGAGGAAAATGTTCTTAATTGGGGAGGATACAAGGCTAGAATTTAGGATTGTCTTAGGAGTACATTATAGGTTTTTCGGTAGACATTCATATGCATATTTTAAGGTTGTCACATCCATTATTTTTAAAGAACATGGCATAATTGTGCCTTTGTTTTGTAAATGAAGTTTCAATTATGCCAAATTGTTGTAAATAACATTATGGGTATCACAAAAGATACTATAATCTTGAAAAATGTAATTAATTTGTATGGTAAAATACTTGAGATGTATGTTGTTGTGATTTATGTTGGAGAAATTATGTTATTAGACATAACAAAACCAACAATATTAAGATATTCCAAGAAGAGGTGGTGTCTAAAGGAACTATTTCAACACTTAAGCATAGAATACATTGAAAATGCATTTCTTGCTCCTCAAAATTTCACACATACTATATTGGCACACTTCAAACATCATTCGCTCATCTTTTTATAGCTCCCATATGTAACCAACTCCCTTGAAGTGAGGAATATCATGTCCACATACTTGGGTCATCACACATAATGGTTTCCTTCAAATCTATTCCATAATTGATGATTCTATTCCAACAATATGTTTGGTCAGTTAATTAGTCATCTCGTTCATTGGTCGGTTGATCTGCCTGGTTGAAATCCTAGTCAGCTCATTAGCTGAACATTGATTCGACTCTTCTAGTCAACCAACACCAATTGGCTATATATCTACAGAAGATCCAAAGATTCGATGAACTAGAAAACTTTGTTGTTGCACCGCCCCCCCCCCATCAACACAATGCTCTAGAGATTCAAGATGAAAAACTACGGTACATTTTTCTCCCCATTATTGCATCTCTAAGAAACCCAATCATAACCCAAATTTTCATAGACTTAGCTTCAGATAAAGGATTTTTAAATATGTCAGTAATCTAACCTTCGATGCAACAATAGACAAGCTTCACATCATATTCCTGTATCAACTATCGCAAGTAATGGAAATGAATCTCCACATGCTTCATTTTACTATGTGCCATGGGATTATCAACAATGTGTATTTTACTATGGTTATCACAATAGATAATAATTGTTTCGTCAACTAAAAAATTGAGTTCTCCCATGAGATATTGAATCCATGCTACTTTTGGGCCAACATTCACTACACCATATATTATGCTAATGTGGCCAAAAGAGAGACGACCATAACCAGATGTCAAATTCCTATCATTTCCATTTCATAACCAATTTGATTTGATGTAACCAACTAGAGGTTCAATGGTATGAATGCAATAATTTATACCAAGTTGATAGGTTCCCTTGATATAATGAATAAAACACTTGGATACTTTCTAGTGACTTTCTCATGAATAAACCAAGAAACCACACTAACAACAAAATAATTATCAAGTTGACCATGAGTTAAGTAAATGAGACTTTCAACTAACTATCGATAGGGAGTCTTATCGACTTGCGAGACATTACAATATTTAGTTAATTTAACTCCCAACTTAAAAGGTGTAGAACAAGCTTTACAGTTAGTCATTTTGAATATGTTGTAGAGGTCCATTATATATTTGGGTTGAGAAATAAAAATTCTATCATTCATTTGTACAAATTAAATTCCCAAAAACAAGTGCAAAAGACCACGGTTAGGCATTTCAAAGGTCTCAACCAATTGTTTCTTCAAACCCAAAATCAAACTTATAATGCTGCCAACAATGACTAAATCATATACACAGATTGCAAGAATCAAATGTTCAATATTGACATGTAAGACATAGATGCTATGATCAGATTCACATAGTTTGAAACCAAGAGTAAGGAAGAAATGACAAGTAGATAAACAACAGATGTGACAACATATTTTCCAAGAGAGCAGTGGTGTCAATAGAAACAATTTATACTTAAGAATAATGAGTAGGCTTCAAGGATCATGATATACACAATCTGGCGATTCAAATGATAGACTGATCCAAGAAGGATCAACTATAAATAGGTTTGGGACAGGGGCCCAAACTAACAACAACTGGACCACGTCGGCTATAAGCATGTATAAAAAATTGGATCTAAGGACCCAAAGTTGACATTGTTAATTTATAACTTAGTTAAAAATTGGAGACTTATAAAATTCAAATCCCTTCTTCCTACAAGGTGAGGTTATCAATTAACCATAGGTTTCAACGCCCCCTTGTAAAATCAACTTGCAAAAAGAACAAATTATAGAGAATTCCACCCTTAATTTGATCTAAACTGCAAACTTGATCAACCTTGGTATAATGACACTTTGGAAGAAGTATAAAACATTGTCACCTCCGTCATCAAAACTTAACACACTCATCCAATCCATCAAACCATTTTCCACATGGTTATTCAAACAGTCCTAGTTGATTAGTTGACTAGACAACAAAACAACACAATCCATTCGATCAACTGACTAATCTAGAAATACAATAAATGTTCATCTATCAAATATGTACTAACAACAATACTCAATTAGATCTCCCAACAACAATGAGTAACTCAGTAAAACATATTTAGTTGGTCTAAACAAGTTTAGTTGATTCAATAAGAAATATTTGAGTCAACAATAGTTTGGTTTACACAACAAATAGCTTCAACATCTACCTCCTTTAAACACAGCTGAGGGATAATACAAATAGTAATATAAGTATAAATTTAGTCAACAATTAATAAAGTCAATAACATTAGGAGATTGTCACCACTGACTGAGTCTCATTCGATCATTCTCAATTCAATCAACAACAATACATATCAGTCAAATCTCAGTCGACTATATTCTTTGGTTGAGAATTGCATTCAATTGTCATCTTTAGTCGAATCGCAGTTGACCACCCCAAAGCAATCAAAAGAAAGAAAGAGGAGCACTATGCAGTAGTACAATTGAAGATACACATATGTATGAAGTCCTCAAGCATCAGTTCAAATTATTCCATGACCATTAAGCAATCCAACCATAATCTATTCGATTAGTCGACACTGGTCCACAGTTTTTGTCTTTCACATATTTTCTGCAAAGTTCTGAAAGCACAGTTTCCATATTTCCAATAATTTTGATTCTTGGGAAAATTCCTTCTATACTTCTGTTGAGGATGATGATATGGCACAAATTTATGTTCTACCAGAACAAGTTATGCAGGATCAAGTTTTGGTTCACCAACATGAGCTGAAGAAACCTACACATCAGTAATAATGTCATCTATAACAACATTCTCAATTTTTGTCTCATCATAGAAAACTAATTCATCAATATTTTCAACACTATCAACAACAGGTTGCTTTCCCAGAGAATTAGTCTGAACACCTCCAACAACAAATAACACTATTTTGGTGTTAACAAAAATAGGTGTAGCAACACCATATCCAATACATTTTCTTGGTGAATTCATTTTAACGATAATAGGAGCAATAATACCCTATCCATTCTTCCCAATTCCTCCTTTAGTATATCTCATCTTCCTTAGCAATCAAAACTCTATAATTGTAGCATGTTTCTCGAACTAGGATAAATAACATTAGTAGTCAACAAATCATCAACAAATTTCTTACATTTATCTAGTTCACAAACAATTTGGATACAAGCAAGATTATCAAAGGTAGAAGAAGAAATAAGTGAGCCTACCAGCGACCAATAGAATTCCTCTCAAATTCTTGAAATCAAATGATCTGCAATTCAAGATTCTGCTTGCACTCCTGAAAAACCTTAACAGTCTCATCTTTCTTTGTCAGTTGCGACAACAAAGCATCCCAATCTTTCTTCAAAGTTTGATATTCATCAAATAAGTGGTTATTATATTCTTGAAGAGGACCAACTTCTTGATGAAGCTCATTGATAGAGGCCTGCAAATGGGTAGCCTCATTATCTAGTTGGGTCTTATCTTCATCCACTCTACAAATATTCCTCTTCATGGAACATTTTCTTTATGAGAGATGGATTTTACCTCTACCTCCAGATCATCAATGAGATAGATCATGTCTCCAAATTCATCCACATGATTTTGGAAAATATTTTCCATGGTGTTCTCCAAGGAAATAATTTTCTTGGATTTCTCATCCATTTTCTTTAAAACAATAGTTTGGATAAGAGAAGCTTCATCATCAAGCAAGGAATCAGAAATATTCAACTGATTCTTCAATCCTTCATTCTCTATCTGCAATAAGGAAACAACTTCATGTTTAACTCGATCATGGGATTCCTACAAGGAAATAACCTTCTTCTCATTAATATCCTACAATTTTCGTAAATCCAAGGCTTCACCTTCATGAAACATACTCATCTTCAATAGATTTTGATGCACATTGAAAGCATGTCTGTCTTAATTTGCACTAGTTTACCTGTACCAAGTCGAGCATATGCTAGTCAAACTAAAATTCGACAAAGCAAAACAACCTCAATGATAAGAAGCCAACAGATCACAAGGGGTTCCTCCAATGCTTATTCAATCAATACTTTTAAGGTACAATACACCAAAATTGTAAATATTTTGTCATTCAATCCTTAGTCGGATAAATTCTAAATAGTTTATGGCTTAATAAGTCGATCACCCAAAGGAAATCTGTCGATGGAAAATCCAAGTGCTTAGTCGATCAAATAAATACCAGTCGATGCTCAAGTTTTGACTTCTACAAATTCATCAAGTCAACATATCTAAGATGCAAGTAGGAAATCTAGTTGATTCACCATTTGATTGAACCCTGCAATTGATGGTCCCAAAAGTCAACCCAAAGAATTATCTAGAGTAATACAAGTTGTACCAATGTGTTGAATCTACGGTTTTTCACACTTTGAGGTATCCAGTCGACCATATAAAATATCATCTCCAGTTGAACAAACTGTCATCAATCGATACTCTATCAACTAACACAAGTAGATATGCCTCAGAGGTGGAGCATCATTATCATGGTAACTAATAACACAACTAATCAAATGACAATTATCCGCTAAGGTAGGGCATCATAAGTCTGGAAAAATAACACCCAAGACATTTGCATATCTCATCATAAAAGTCTACCTCAAAAAAGTGGGGAGAGAAACAACTATCAATGCTTGACACCACAAAATAAGGCATTTCCATGATGTAAGTTGTCGATCCTAAAAAGAGAAGAAGGCATTTCCATGATGCGATTTTTCCATCGTTGACAAAAAGAGTGCAATAAGTTATTTTCCATTAATATCTAGATTAAGGATCTCATTACCATAGTTTTTGGTATTTGAGAGTTGTATATATACAAATAAGTTGTAAAAAAAAATCTACAAATAGGCATTCATGTTGAACCCCACTTGTAGGGTTAAGATGGTAAGAACACACATATTTAGATTCAACATATATGTAACTTAATAAATTTTCATCTCAATTGATGATATCAATGAAGTAGAGTTTGATGTTATTCTAATGGTTGTATGGGGAATAGTTTTGAGCAACTAACAACTATGGGCCAGATCAATATTCATTATATAAAAAATGAAAGAAGTAATGCATATTAGTGAAATATCATAAAGTTCCAACACCCTTCACATTGTTTTTTTCGTTAAATCTTAGAAACTGATGAAAGACTCGAGACAAATTATTTTAATTATTATGGAACTAGAGAAGGAAGGTAAAGTTTCAATTTAAAATTCATATAATGACATCACAAGGTCATTCTATTATGTGACAACATCGTAAGAGAATTCATGTCAGTAAAAGTAACTTGAGGATACATGACTATGTTGTTCTAGGTCGTTTTAACAACCTAAAGGATTATTGTTGCCAATTTAAATGATTGAAATTAAAATTGGCCTACAAATGGGATTTGTTCTTTCCTATGTTGTTCTAGGTTCTTTTAAGAACTTAAAGGATTATTGTTGTCAAGTTTAATGACTACATTTTGGCCTACAAATGATATTTGATCTTTTTGATGAGGGAATACATAGGATTTTATTGTTGGAGAATGGAGTGATAAAAAAGATTCAAGAGTTGTTGGATAAATGACACATTCAATATACATGGATTAGATATTTTATTAGCTCCAATTAAACATAATAAATATAAAAAAAAATTGTGCTACAGATCCATGGCATAACAAAATCACAATTAATACAGATCCATGACTTAACAAAATCACAATTAATAATATAGATCCATTACTATGTTCCTATGCCATACTATATAATCGAAAGGGAGAAAAGTTATTCAATAAAATCAACCTAATGCTTACTTATCATAATATATGCATCAATATAGGGGATAGGTTTATTACAACTTGTCAAATGGATGTAGCTTGGTTGGTTGGGAGGAATGAATGCTATCCTCCCCAACCAGGTTCTACTCTTGTAAGTGACATGATGCTCTTGTGGAGCCCTTTGTAATAAATGTTGTGAATGATGAGCTGGCCATACCTTGATTCAATTTGAATATCAGGTATTGGGATTTTCCGTGAAATAACCCTCTAACAAATGGTGAACCACATTTTAAAAAAAAGGTTTATTACAACTTCCACACACACATGACTATCGAAACATATGTTGATGTCGTTCACTTTATCAATCCCCTTGCGATGTTCATAAGGATAATGATCGAATAACCAATAACACATTCTTACTTGTTCATGATCTTCTATCTTGATGATGTTTTTATTTTTATCAATACCTATTAGGATGACTTTCTCCATATTGACCAAGTATTCCCACCATTTTTTAGTAACAAAAACGGATAAGATTTGTATATCAAAAGTTGAAGTTAATCAATGTCAAAAAGAAAGATTACGACTTTCAGTTAAAAAATAATAGTTCTAAAATATCTGAAGCTAGTAATTACTTTAGTTATAGTCATCCAAAATAAAACTAACACTGTAGTTCATTGCTATCGTTCTGAAGAAGATTCTCTTCCGATATGTCATTTCCATTGCTATTGCTCTAAATAAGATTCTCATCCGATATTTCATTTCCATTGCTATCATTCTAAAGAAGAAGGAACAATAGTTTCAGGTTAACATTTCCCTCTTGAATATTGGTGTACTATAGTTATGTACATTCAAGTTACTGTAAATTTATAACGAGTCCTAGAGAAAAATGCATAAAAAGATCATATAAAACAAATTATTAAAGAGACATTGTGTACACTTCAAACTGAATCTTGATCAATATCTTTAGGATTTCCTTCAAGTTCTCCTTTGACATCTTTAGTTCCTGAAGAACTTGTATATTGACGATTGGACTAGGTTGACAAGCATCTAAGTCTTTAGATTCCCTGTAGTAAAAATAATCCAGTGTGTCTAAATACTACACTACAAGGAGAAGTGCACGCTTACCCATATTCCCCTGCATTTTTTCAATCTGTTATTTTTTATTTTGCACTTTATCCTCAATGACCTCCAAACAAAAATTCAGGAACGAAGTCTGCAAAACATTTTGATGCACCAGGTGTTTCGTATCCTCCACTTTTTCAACCTTGTGAGAAATTTTTTAAAGCTGAGAACCAATCTTTCGGTTATTGTATTCCACTTCATCTACACAACGATCTAGATAGGACATAAAGGGCAATATTTGATGCAAACTACTTTCCACGTCCACCAAATGGGACTCAAGGGTTTTGTTCAAAATCTGGTGGACATCATCGATCAGAAAATCGATCTTTAGGTTCACCCTATTTAGATGGATATGAATGTCAGTGATAACAACTTAATTATCAATTGAGTTTTTACCCTGAGCTTAAAAAACATGTACGTTCAACAGACCAACAGTGAAGTCAACCATTGACTTTGTTGTTGGTTCATTGGATGGACCAAACATACATGTTTATTAAGGATGGCCGAGTTTTTATAGGTCTCCTACAACAAGTCCTCAATATCCATAGTATGCTGAGAATTCTACGAACTAAGAAATTCCTGACAGGGTAGTTCACATAAATGACATAGATTTTTGCCAACTGAACGCAAAGATTAATAGGATTAATTCCTTCTCTCTTTGTTATAATAGGACCACCATTTAATCCCTCCATCCCCTACTCTACAAAGACCAAGAGAGTATGGTGAACCCATCCCCTACTTGCACACCATAGATTACTTAAACGAGCGATCCAGGGAAGAGATTCCTCCCAAAATCCACTATCATCTTATGAAAACTAGTTCCCTGAGAAGCAGGGGTGACCATAAAAAATCCCAAAAATATGAATAAGCATTCCAAAACAAAAACAATACTTCCTCCCCTTGAAGTGACTCTGGCCAAAATGAAGAGAAAAGGCAAGGAAAGCCTGGTTATTCAACACGCCAGAAAGGTACAAACCAAGAGGCACTTAAAGAAGATGTTGTACCAGTAGCCTGAAAACCATGCATAGAGTTAATGAAATACACCACCTCAAATTATAATTACATGATTCTATACATGCATGTTGATAGAGAATTTATCATTCCAAGTTCTCAAAACTCCTAAATACACCAAGATTTAATGAGGATCATAATGCATGAGATGTAACTCATTAAATAAGGGGTCAGGGTACTCACCGAGTCGTTGGGAGGGCACCATTATTTTTTATACTCCAACAAGGGAGTTGAGAGGCAACATTAGCCAGTATATCTGCTTGATTATTATTTTCACGACAAACATGAAAGAATTGAACTTTTGTGGATTGATGAAGAAGTCATAATATTCTCATTTGGAGTAGTCTAGAGTATTTGTTCATAAAGTTGGTGCAATGTATAGCTTGATATACAATCAAGAGAGAATCTCCTAGATCAAATGCTAAGAGAGATAACATGCTCCAAACTCAAAAGAAGAGCATATCTCTTAACTTGGTTGTTAGTGGCTATGCCGATGCCACATAAAAGAGTTGAGACTATATTTCCTCCAAGATAAAAAATGATCCCTCTCGCACCTGCCTCCTCAACCAAGTATTCCCACCATTAAACAAATAAAAATTAGTGGTTAATATGAAAAAATGTATGTTCAAACAATAAGAACTCATTTCTCTTTGGTTTTGTGTGAACCAAGATATTTGAGCATTCATGACTTTCAACCATAATCAATTGGTCATCACCAAAGAATATCTACAACCTATAAAGTCCAAGGGATATGGTAAATTGCAAGCACAAATTCATTACATACTTTTCACATGTTCCATACCCACTTAACACTTTGAATTGTGACCATGTCTACTTAAAGTTGGAAACCCCACAATAAGAAGTGTTGGAAGTGGGAAACATCACAATAAGAAGTGTTGGAAGAGATCAAGCATTCAGTGGTGATTTATATCATCCTTGTGCTCTTTGATATTCAATGAAACTTATTTAGAATACCTCAAACACCATTTTAAGAAAAATTCTAATATGAAAGTTACAAGTAATTTATCTCATTTTGTAAATAATCCTTGGAAAAATTAGGGTTTTATCAAAGCATCAATATTAAAACTTTGATATTTATAACCCATGTTCAAATTGGTTTGAAATTTTAGGAAATATTTTAATTTCAATTTTATTTAAATGGTTTTTCAAGTGTTTGCTTTCATTACAATATTTTATAGAAAACACCAACCAAAATATAACCCAAGTTGCCACCAAACAAGTCATTTTTAAATTTCTTATTTTGTCGCCCTTTTTCTCTTCAGGGTGGTAGGTAGTAGTTTGGCCTGTAAAGTGGAATTTTTTTAATTAAAAAATAGGAATATGTCCTAGGAGAAATGTCCACAACTATACCAAAAAAAATGTACATTATTACAATTAGTGGAACATCTGTGGGCAAAACTGTCACAGCCACACTTCGCAAGCGCTCTTGACTCGCCAAAGGTGGTGTGCGGCACTGCCAGGAAGACACCCTGAGGGATTGCCCGCCCAAGTGCCTAGCCTGCAGACTACGCCTTAACCCTGCGGAAACGATTTTTATGTCTTTTTATCTTTAACTGTTATACTGTTTACTTAGCCATTAGCCTTGCCGGCACATTCAATACTTAGCCAAAAGCAGAAAAACGCAGCACAAAGTAAAACACAGTACATAGATATATATGGTGGGTTGCCCAACCTGGCAGAGCCCTTTAACTTTGTATAAAAACGGAACAGTATTACATAAACGGAGTTGCCCAAGGCAGAGCTCCTGGTGCACGCCCAACCTGGCTGCTACACCCAGAAAATACAAGAGTTACAAAAATGTAAAAGACTGTCTCTTTGCCAAAGACGCCCAGCCTCCTCTGCCTCTCCTCAACGATGCCACAGACCTCTGTGTAGTTCTGTTCTGTTCCCTTAGCTTCCAACAGCTTGATCCTCCTTCCTTGGATGATCCCCTTGGATGATTTGAAATGACTTGCACTTCGTTTACTTATAGCCTTCTAGGTGTCTTGCCATGTCAACTTGACATCTTGCTTACCGCACAAGTCACCCCTTGCCGGTTCATCAAGTCAACCTCCAAAACACACTTGGCCACTTAACTGTTTCGTAGGTGTCACCGCACCAAGGTTACTTTGACTTAGGCGTTCACGGGTCCACTTGCCGAATCCTCTAGAGTGTCGCGCACACACTTTGGGGGTGTGCCGCGCGCCCCTTTACTTTGACCGAAGCGCCATCTCTTTGACCGCCGTTTGCCGCTAACCGTGCCGTCGCGCGCGCGCGCCCGTCGCCCAACTGCCGTTGTCCACACGCCCATGGCTTTGCTTACCAAAACGCTCTTTTGCCGGAGCGCCCAACTGTCCGCACGTCCATCCGCACATCCGTCCGCACGTTTGTTCGTCCACACACTATGGTCGCGCGCCCACACCTAGGGTCGCGCGCCTGTTTACCGAACGTCTTCACAAGCTTGCATGTCCATCCGCACGCTCAAGGGTCGCGCACCTCAAAGGTGTCGCGCGCCCATCATCAATGTCATCTTTGCCAAGGGGTGCCCGTGCCATCACGTGGGCGCTGACCTTGGGGCGCGCCACATTCCCGACCTCCGTGCCGGTGGTGAATGTGGGCGCTTGCTAACTTAGCCAAGTGAGAGCGCAACTCCATGCCGAACCATCATAACCACGACACCTTGCCCCGGTGTGCCACCATCTAGGTGCGCTGAAAAACGTGGCTGTGACAGCCTCCCCCACTTAAAATTGTTGTCGTCCCGGCAACGTCAACTACTGCAACCTCTGCGTGAACTGAAGCCACACTGCTGCAACATCTGAACTGTTCATGACTGAACCGCAGTACCGCTTTCTTGACCACTTACTTCCAACCTGTGCTCCATGCCTTCCTTCCTGTTTTCGTTTGTTGTGCACCTCAAGGACGAACCAGTTAGGTAGCTAATCCAACTGTGCGTTCATCACTTAAGACAAACTTCCCCATTTTGGAATCATGTTGCCAGCGTTCTTCTTTTCAGTGTCCGCAAGCCTCCTGCACTTTACCTTGGCGAAAAACAGTCTTTTAGGCCACCTTGCCAAAGGTGCCTAGGGCCTCACCGCCGTCGCCAAAGACGGTGAGCCCAACCACTGCTAACTCAAGCAAAAAGACATGGGCGGTGCCAATGGCCACCGCCGCCCATATCTTCCAAACCATACTGTCTGAAATCGACTGCGTCATTGCTCGCACTAAGCTCTTTCAACCGAGCCCAATACTCTGCAAACCCGACACCATCAGCCGTCCAAGTACTCATGTCTGCCGCAAGCTCCGTGCGGTCATCTAAGCCAACCGAAGACACCTTCTTCGTTTGCTGTTCATCTAAGCCAACCGAAGACACCACCTTGTCTGCTGCGACCTCTTCTTGGCCCGCTTCTTCGCTGCTTTACTTGTCCCTTCAAAGGGCTTGCTTGCCTTATCGTTGCACGTCTCAATGTGCCTTGACGTCTCCAAGCATGCCAACACTTTCTGTTCTTGAAGAATGCACAACTCAGCCACAGCTTCCTTAGCCATGGTTTCCTTAGCCACTTCTTCTTTTACCGGTTCCAACAACCGCTTGCTTTCCAAATGAGCAAGTACCGCATCAACTTCGATTGGTTCGCAGCCAACCTGCTGCAACCGCTCTCTTGTCAACTCTTTTTCTAGAATTCCTATGGCATGGATACAAAACGCCACTATGTCCTCCGCATCACGTGGTGGATCAAATTCTCTGGTGTTTTCTCCATCCAAGACTTCTTCCAAAACCTGCGTTTCTGCCGCAACCTGCGTCACCTCCGCAACCTGCGTTTCTGAAACTTGCATTTCTGCCGCAACCTGCGTTTCCTCCGCAACCTGCGTTTCTGCCGCAACCTGCATCTCCTCCGCAGCCTGCGTTTCTGTTAGAACCTGCGCCTTGGCCAACACCTGCCCGTGTGACTCTGCCTCAAGGTTCTTTTCAACCGAAATGTCATTTCCCAATCTGCTGCACGACACCTCCAATGTGCCTTCATCAGCAACCTTCGCACATGCTACCGGAAAACCCAACTGTTCCTTCTCATGCTGCCGCAAAGGATCCTCTGAAATGCACAAGGCATCAATCTCCTCACTGATTGAAGCCATGCGTTTTTCCAACGCTGCTAACCTTCTTGTTGCGGATAGATCAGCCTTTACCTCAATGCTTGGCTTGCTGTTCTTTGCCGAAACCGTCTTCTTCCCTATGCTTTGATGTGGCAAGTGCTTACACTTACCCGGGTCTTCGAAAATATGTACCGAAGTCACCCGCGGTTTGTACCCCAACCGGATTTTCTGCGTCATAGGAAAGCTCCACGTTCCGTCCTCTCCTAAGAACACCAATCGCCTAGCATGCGGAACTGGAACTGCCTTGGCCAAACGAAGAAAGTCCTGTCCCAAGATCAAAGAGTGATCGTCCAAGGGAACAACTTTCAAGTCCATCTTGCTGTGCCACCTTCCAACTCGAATAGGTGCTGCGCATATCTTCCCTGTCACATCTCTTACCGCAGAGTTCACTTCCTTGAAATTTGCTTGGCAGCTTTCCATGCCGCTGTGAAGAGATATCGCAGTCTTCTTGCTCACCAAACTGTGAGATGAACCTGTGTCAACTAACGCAGAAACCTTCAGGCCACTTACCGTCGTTTCCATGAAGTCCAGCAAACCTTGCTGTACACTTTGCCAATCTGCGTTACGACCCCTGGCCGCTTCGCTAAGGCAAGCTTCAATTGCCTTCACTGTCTCGGAAATCTCATCAGAAGGTGCCTCTTCCAGCACTCTCATTGCTGTCAACCTTGCTATAGAGCCATCTCCCGCAACAGCTCCTGCCCTATACGGACAGTTCTTTGCGTAGTGGTTCTGTTCGCAAATAAAACACGCAACTGTCTTCTTTTCTGATTTTTCCATTTTCTGTTGTCTTGGCCCTCCCTGAGTTCCTTCAGACTTAGCTTTACTTCGAGTAGCCTGCGACCGCCGTTCTTCTTGCTCCCTTTCATGTTGAAGCATCTCCTCAAGAACTCGTCCCACTTCTCGAATGCAGCCTGCCGTCTCTTTCAATGCGGCTGAAACTTGTTCACATCCTGCTGCAAACGTTTCACTCAGCTTTGCAACCGAATCGGTGGACTGCCCTTCGACCGAAACTCCTGTCATCTCTGCAAGTGGTTTCAATGCTTGCAAAAATTTCTGCACAAGTGTCTCCCTCTTGTCGAAGTCTGCCATTTGACTCGTTTCCTGTTGCTGCGGATCCGCAGACTCAAACTACTGCCGAATCCAACCTTGACGTCAAGCCACCTGCTTGTCCGTCCAACACTTTTCTAAGTGCTGCAGCTGTCGCACTCCCAGAGCGCACAACTTTTCTGGGTCAATCTGCTGAAACGG
Organism: Pseudotsuga menziesii; assembly: GCA_001517045.1. Taxonomy (NCBI): domain Eukaryota; kingdom Viridiplantae; phylum Streptophyta; class Pinopsida; order Pinales; family Pinaceae; genus Pseudotsuga; species Pseudotsuga menziesii. Next base: position 96,933 of record LPNX010175685.1, on the reverse strand, counting down.
GCGTTTGCCAAACGCACCACTTCAGAATCACCTGCGGAACGCACCACCTTGGCACACTTCCGTTTTCCTGAGCGCACTTCAAAAACTGGCGCTTTTCGTTTTTCTGCCGAACCGCACCTCTTCGTGCCGCTGCGGCTGTCTGACCGCGCAGGCTTCCCTGAAACACGCGTTTCTATCTTTCTGGAGCGCTCGTCCTGAGCGCGCAGCTCTGCGGCTGCGGAGCGCTTATCCTCTGAGCGCCCAGCTCCTCCTGCGGAGCGCGCAACTTCCTGCTATGGTGCGCACGGTTTCCGGCCGCGCATCTTCTGTCTACGGAGCGCCTGCTCCTGCGGTTCGCACTGGCTGCGGTGCGACCACCCTGCGGTGGGACCTGTCTGCGGTGCGCGCCCTCTGCGGTACACACTGTCTGCGGTGCGCCCTGCCTGCGGTGCGCACTGTCTGCGGTGCGCCCACCCTGCGGTGCGCACTGTCTGCGGAGCGTCTGAACTGCAGACGCTCGTCCGAGCCTGCGGAGCTTCCCCAAAAATTTCCTCGCTGCAACCACCTGTCGCACGAACTTCTCCGAACTGCGGCTCTAACCAAAACTCCTCCGAGTCTTGGCTCTGATACCACCTGTCACAGCCACACTTCGCAAGCGCTCTTGACTCGCCAAAGGTGGTGTGCGGCACTGCCAGGAGGACACCTTGAGGGATTGCCCGCCCAAGTGCCTAGCCTGCAGACTACGCCTTAACCCTGCGGAAACGATTTTTATGTCTTTTTATCTTTAACTGTTATACTGTTTACTTAGCCATTAGCCTTGCCGGCACATTCAATACTTAGCCAAAAGCAGAAAAACGCAGCACAAAGTAAAACACAGTACACAGATATATATGGTGGGTTGCCCAACCTGGCAGAGCCCTTTAACTTTGTATAAAAACGGAACAGTATTACATAAACGGAGTTGCCCAAGGCAGAGCTCCTGGTGCATGCCCAACCTGGCTGCTACACCCAGAAAATACAAGAGTTACAAAAATGTAAAAGACTGTCTCTTTTCCAAAGACGCCCAGCCTCCTCTGCCTCTCATCAACGATGCCGCAGACCTCTATGTAGTTCTGTTCTGTTCCCTTAGCTTCCAACAGCTTGATCCTCCTTCCTTGGATGATCCCCTTGGATGATTTGAAATGACTTGCACTTCGTTTACTTATAGCCTTCTAGGTGTCTTGCCATGTCAACTTGACATCTTGCTTACCGCACAAGTCACCCCTTGCCGGTTCATCAAGTCAACCTCCAAAACACACTTGGCCACTTAACCGTTTCATAGGTGTCACCGCACCAAGGTTACTTTGACTTAGGCGTTCACGGGTCCACTTGCCGAAGCCTCTAGAGTGTCGCGTGCACACTTTGGGGGTGTGCCGCGCGCCCCTTTACTTTGACCGAAGCGCCCATCTCTTTGACCGCCGTTTGCCGCTAACCGTGCCGTCGCGCGCGCGCGCCCGTCGCCCAACTGCCGTCGTCCGCACGCCCGTGGCTTTGCTTACCAAAACTCTCTTTTGCCGGAGCGCCCAACTGTCCGCACGTCCATCCGCACATCCGTCCGCACGTTTGTCCGTCCACACACTATGGTCGCGCGCCCACACCTAGGGTCGCGCGCCTGTTTACCGAACGTCTTCACAAGCTTGCATGTCCATCCGCACGCTCAAGGGTCGCGCGCCTCAAAGGTGTCGCGCGCCCATCATCAATGTCATCTTTGCCAAGGGGCGCCCGTGCCATCACGTGGGCGCTGACCTTGGGGCGCACCACATTCCCGACCTCCGTGCCGGTGGTGAATGTGGGCGCTTGCTAACTTAGCCAAGTGAGAGCGCAACTCCATGCTGAACCATCATAACCACGACACCTTGCCCCGGTGTGCCACCATCTAGGTGCGCTGAAAAACGTGGCTGTGACAAAAACATCTTCGGAATTGTCGTTTTAAATGTTTTCGAAAACATCTTAGTGACTTCCTTCAATGAGTTGCAAATGCAATATTTTAACTACAAAGAAGGAAATGATTAGGGATCAATGTGTGGTTTATTTGGTTGTAAGTAAGGTGGCAAGATAGCCCCTTAAAAATAATTTTGCAAAAAACATAAATGAGAGATGACAAGTTATCATCTCGAAATTTACTATTAATTATATTTAATATTTTGATTCAATTAACTAACCGTTATTTAACTTTACATATTTTATATCACACACACACATATATTAAAGCTATGTTTTATTAAGTCAATTATCCTTTTGGGTTAGCTAAGTGCTTGAGTGTTGTGAGTTACAAGTAGAAGGTCATGGAGTCAACTTCTCGAGTTGGTTGCTTTCGTGAATATTGTGGGTGTCACTTGATGTCATTGTTGAATTAGGTTGCTAAAACTATAATTGAATGGTTTACCCCAGGTATGATCCTTGAAATGAGAGGAAGTGCCTAGAGGGTTTCTCGTAATTGCATTTCATAAAATAAATGTTCTATGAAGTCAATCAAAATTACGTAAAGTTACATCATTCTCAAGTCCAAAATTGCTATCGATTCCATTGTCCATTTGAGCCATTAAAAGCACTAAGAATTCCTTTAAAAACAAATATTGTTTGGCCCCTACGAATTTCCCTTTAGCAACTCGTGAGGCCCTGCATGTTTCTCTTTAGCGACATGTTGGGGCATTGCCAAAATTGCAAAAAAGTATAAAATGTACATTAATTATACACTCCTAAGAAATTTTTCCGTTGTTTATACACTTGGGCATGGTTAAGACCATACCAACAACCTTAACCATTTTCTCCAAGTATTGATTGACGCATTAAGGTTGGGAAGGGGCGCCACATCATTATTCTACCTTCACATTGGAGGAATTGTGCAACAAGTCTTAAGGGATTTTACATCCTTGTTCTAATCAGAAACCTCATGTTTTTTTATTTCTTCTCTCTTAAATCTTGAGCGAGGAGCCTAATTCCCTAAATTTTATTTTCCCATGAAGTTGCAGAAGCAATAGAGAATCAATTATTTGTAAATGGCCGATGCAGGAGGAACATGGGATTTGGTGAAGGAGCTATTGCAACAAAGACTTAGGTACATAAATTGTTTTTGTTGTTATCTCTTTTAATACATAAAAGATCTCTCTTCTCCACACTGCGCCCCCCACCCCCCCTCAACAAACATATGTGTTGAATATTGCATGCATTAACTAGTGTATTTCATGGAGGACTAATCTTAGCCTAAAATTTAGTTATTTAGGTAGTTATGAATTTGTCCTTATTGATAATTATTGAAATTATGAGTTGAAATGGTTTGAGAAAGGTGTCTCTTGTTGACTTGTGTGTAGGTCTCATGAGGAAGTGACTTGGAGTGAGGACCAAAGCTTGGATCAATGAATTTGATAAGAAGGTTATCCATTTAGCCAAAGGTACCCTTCGATCGTCTTTCTTACTAAATTCTTAGTTGTAATTAAAGGAAATTAGAGTTGTTATTTTTTATTCGGTTTACTGGTGGTATGACCTTAGATATTTTGGATTAATTTCTTCAAACAGTTATATATTGATTATAAGGAATGGATTTAATTAAAAGAATTAATTGTTTAAAAGTTAATGGTGGCTTAAAAAATAATAATTTTCCTTGTATGAAAATGAAATTGACAAAAATAAGTAAGTACTAACAATGGATGGACTTATTAAAAATAACAATTATAGTATTTCAATAAATACTTGTTTAGAATTTAATACAAACTTGTGATATGGGATCACATCGTGACAACTAGATAGTGTATATAAAAAAGTAAAGATTATCATTTTATCTAGAGATCAATTAGTGTACAAGTCAAGTACAAATCTAAGCATTTTTTTTATCTTCAATAGGTTTGAAGAGTGGGAATGATCTGGAAATGCCAATATATTTATAGTTAACCAAGAAAGAAAATAAGATGTGAACTGTGCCAAATGTTGAATTAACAAGACATAACAAGCTTAAGGAGAACATTTCAACAAATAATTGCAACCACAAAATTGAAGACTGGAAATTGATAATGGAGTTCGGAAAAATGCCTACGTGTTTGGGTTTGCTTTCAGTGCGATCGATCGATTATTTCTTCACGTGCAAAGGTTACAATAAAATTGAGAATTTACAGAGACAAGACTTTTCTTAAGAACAACAAATTGCCCAATGAAATACCTCAAGCGTTCATGTGCAACACAACATCCTCAAGCATGGGAACCATAATACATCCACAGTCTGAATGAAAGTTTGACCAATGCTCTCTTTATCTCTCTGTCTGATATGCTCATTCTTCTCGTTCTTTTGTTCTTGTTCTGACCAGCCTTGTCTACAATTGTTAAATAGAAGGAATTGACAAGTAGATATCAATGGATAAAGTGCCCAAGTTAGAACAAAATCAATCTCAATGTCCAATATAACCTAAAGGATAAGAATCCATGCCCAAATCAAGAGTACAATGACATAAATTGTGGATCAAATCCTAATATCCTTGTCCAAAAATCTATGCAAATATGAAAAACCAAATCCATAGTTGAAATCTCCAGATTAAACTGGAACCGTTGATCAAATCTGTCGTTTAACAATCTGGATTGTCGATATGCAATCAGTCATTTCAAATCTGAATGTCCAATGTTGAATTTCCAATGTTGACTTTTCCTATGTCGATTGTCCATTTCCAAACTACAAGGCAACCAACTGATATGATGTTGAATCCGACTGGCTGACGTTGGGGATCAGTATTCGATGATGTCGAATCCGCAACCAAAATGTTGTCGAGCCCCGATTCCTGACTCCTGACTTTTCCATTATTCTTATATTCAGGAGTCGATAGTCGGCCCGAACAACACAACACTGCTGCGTAAACCTACTAACTTTCCTCTCCTGATTGTTTAATGTCGAGGTTCAGGACTCGGTGTTGCCAACAAACTGCCAACCAAACCACGCTGACTCCCGATGCCCAACTGCTCCAATGCCAAAAATTAAAAGTGTTGTAACTTAGTCATTTGAAGTCCAAATTTTGACAAAATTAGTATCGTCAGAAATCTCTCAGTGAGCACTTTGAAACTGTAACATTCCCTTAAGAAATTAAAGAAGATGAAAATTAATTAAATGGGAGATCCTCTTAGATCAAATGTCCCCACTGAAAAGCTTTTGGACCTCCAAAAGCTTGGAATCAATCAACAATTAAGTGAGGGTATATATCCCTCCTCCTTCTGGTCTCAATCCATCGAAACTTTCTTGGATGCATTCCTTTAAGACCCACACAAAGGTATTCCAAATCTCCCCTTTTTTAAGTCCGCACTCTTATGTCAATAATGATGTCTTCCTGCAACTCATCAAGGTATTTAGGTGTAAAGTCATCAACAGATGGAACATGGACATTTTATTCTTGATCTATGATCATTGGAGGCTCATACAATTTCAAATTTTCCAAATTCACTATGGAATGCATCTTCATGTATGGAGGAAAATCTAACCGAAAAGAATTATTACCATTAACTTTGTCTAAAGTTGTGAAGGGTCCATACCTTAATTGTTTAAGTTTTTTGCCTTCACATGTAAGTCAGTCTTTGCTTATATGAAGTCATACTTGATCACCAACTTGGAAATGATGATCCACATGATGCTAGTCATACCTAGACTTGTAATTGACTTGGATCTTTTCCAATTGTTCTTGAACCACCTGGTGTATCAACTAGATATGTTGGATTAACTTCAAAGCCTTGTTTGCATCAACATGTCCATTTTCCACATAATATTTCCCATATATAAAGTCTAAAGGAGACTTTAGAAAATAACCAAAACATGTCTCAAATGGATATCTTTGTGTTGAGTTGTGTAAGGAACAGTTGTAGGCATGTTGCATTAAGTGTAGTTGTTCATTCCAAAGCTTAGGATGTTTAGAACAATAACCTTGTAGTATATGTACCACTACGTGGTTGATTACTTCAGTCTGACCATCAGTTTGTGGATAAAAAATAGTTCTCTTCTTTAACTTTGTATCCATAAGTTCCCACAAAATTGACCAAAATTTCCCAAGAAAATAGGAATCTCGATTAGATACAATGGAAGTGGGAAACCCAAAATGAACCCATACGAACTGAAATAAAAATTGAGCATTCATATATGTTGACCTGCTTCTTACAAGGCAATAAATTGCACATCTTACTAAATCTATTCACAACCACATACAAGTAATCATGACTTTTCCTAGACATAAGTAAGCCTCCCATAAAGTCCATAGACACACTTTTCCGAGGACGAGAAGGTACATGGAGTGGTGTGTACAAACCCAATTTCCTATTGTTGAGCTTACTTGTAGCACATATATTACACCCCTTTACATATTTGGAAACGGTCTCATTGATTCGAGGCCAATAACAACACCTCTGAAGTTGAGCTACTATTTTTCCTACCCCAAAGTGACCAGATATAAGCGAAGTATGAGATTCTTGTATTACATGCACTCTTTCACTTTGTGGAATACAATTTTTTCCAAGGTGATACAACAATTGATCATGCACATGATAATTCAATTCTTCATTTTGAGTGACATGCATTAAAGATTCGTATACATGTTTAACATCCTCATCCTTATCATATTGTTCAATATAACTATCATGAGACAAAGGAATAAGTTGTAAAACTATAGATGCATTAATGGTTGTTATTGGCGGCCTTAATAATATATCTGTGATTTATTTTGAGTGCCCTTCTTATATTTAATAATCAAATGAAATTGTTGAAGAAACCCCATCCATTTAAATGCCTTCTTTGTCGTAACTTAGTTTGTGAGTGCAAATATTGTAATGGTTGATGATCAATGTGTATAATTGTTTCTTTTCCCATCAAATAGTGTTTCCATTTTTTAACACTATGTATCAATGCATACAATTCTTTATCATAGGTAGGATAGTTACTTACTGCATGTGAAAATTTCTCTCAATGGTAACAAATCAACCTGTGTCCATGCATAAGAATGACTCCGATGGAAAAACCACTAGCATATGTATCAATTTTGAATGGTTGTTATAAGTTTGGCAACGGCAGAACTGGTTTCGTGCTGATATTTTCCTTCAAAGCGTCAAATGCTCTTTGCTTCTTTCCTCCCCATTGGAAATATCACTTCACACTCATCAAAGAATGTAATGGTGTGGCAATGGAGGAAAAAATTGCTAAGAACTTTCTCCAATATTGGACTGCATCAAGAAAGCTCCTAACCTCTGTAATTGTTTTTGGCCTTGGATAATTTACAATAACTTCAACATTGGCAGGGTCTACTCTGAGTTACCCTCCACCAATGAGATGGCCTAGGTACACTAAATATGTTTTAGAAAATTCACACTTAGCCATCGTTGCATATAAATTTTCTCTCCTTAATATATCAAGCACTTGTTTCACATCAACAACATGCTCTTCCCAACTGTGACTGGAAACAATAATATCATCTAAGTAGACAAGGAAAAAATCCTTAATGAAGGGACATAATACATCATTCATCACTCTCATAAAAGTAGTTGGGGCATTACACATCCCAAAACGCATAACCAACCACTCGTACAACCAGGGTTTTGTCTTGAAAGGAATCTTCCATATATCATCTTCAAAAATTCTAACTTGATGGTAACCGCTACACAAGTCTAAATTAGAAAAATAAACTACATGTTTTATTTGATCAAGCAGATCATCAATACATGGAAGTGGATACATGTTCTTTATCGTGATCTTATTCAAATCCCGATAATCGATGCACATTCTCCAAGATTCATCTTTCTTTGGGCATAAACACAATTGGTGAAACACATATTGAAGTGATAGGCTTGATAATTCCTCTTCTAACCATGTCCTGAATGTGCTTCTTGATCTCCTCACTCTGCATCATAGACATCTAGTACATGCCAATGTTTGGAAGTGGCACATCTTGCTGCAACTGGATTTCATGTTGAATCCCTTTTTTGGATGGTAATCCTGCTGGTTCATGAAATACTTCATCATATTCATAAATTATTTTAAACATTCCATATTTATGCTTTGAATCACTCCTTGAAAAGGCTTTGGATGCATCATCATTATTCTCTTTGACCTTAATCATTATCAACACAAAATTCTTGCTACCATTCACTAACCTTTTCATTTAACCTACAAAGAATAGTGATAGGCTTGTTTTCATTTGATGTGCATATATAACATATTCAATACCATCCTTTAAAATATGATATTGATTCTTCTCCCTATAGAATATAGCCTTATGATCATACAAATAAGGGATACCAATTAGTACAATGCCACATATATCCAGTGGTAGTTCATCAAGCTCTACCTCATCCTTAAACTTATCAGAAATTGCAAACTTTAAAATGCACTTTTTGGTTACTTGCAATTGTGCATCATTAGTAATCCATCCTAATGGATAGGTTTTTTCATAAGGTATAGTAGCTAAACCTAGTTTCTTTACCACCTCTTGATAAACTAAATTTACTTGTGACCCACTATCAAATAAGGTATCAATTTTTGTATGTTTTGTAATGACTCTAACATGAAAGGATTCACCTCTTTTATTTTATTCCTGACTAGAAGAAGACTGCATATTTGCGCTTGTGCTTGAATGATGAGAAATATATATAACTTCATCCATACCCTCGATTCCAATAGCTAAAACCTTAGAATCGTTACCATATTCTGATCCCACATCTTGTAGCATTGCATCAACATTCTTTACTTTGCCTTTATGCTTACACCCTCCATACTTATTTGGTCTTAATTCCAGATGTAATTTCCAGCATTGTGAAACATCATGTCCCTTCTTGCAATGGGAACATGTGGGATTCTCACCTTCTTTATTAAGAGTGGAAGTATGCTTACCTTTCCCCTTGCCTTTGATCTTGCTTTCCTTTGGTTTGAAAGGCTTCTTAGAATAGTTATATGTAGAACTCTTCCCTTTAGATTCAATATGGGTCGCATGTACACATACTTCATTCATATTGTTAGGATTAAACATCAAAATTGTATGCGTTAAGTATCCATGTAAACCACCTATATATTAAGAAGGGTTTCCTGGGTATATAAAGGAATACCCATCACTAAATCCCTTTTCCTAAACTCTTGAGTGTAATCTTGAACAATCTGTCCTTTTCCTTGTCTAAAGCTTTTCCAATTCGTCATATTCTGTTGCATATACCCAAGTGGATAAAATTGTTCTTTCAATGTTGAAACAAACTCATACCATGAGGAAATCACCTTACCTTTAGTAAGCAATTCCTATTGAGTTTTTATCTCCCACCATATAAGAGCAATGCCTCTAAGTTGTAATGAGGCCCACTGAATCTTGGCTTCATCTCCTGATAGCTTCTGGATTCTGTGATAAAAGTCTATTTTCCTAACCCAATCATCCATTTTATTAGCATCATTTTCTCTATTAAACATAGGTAAATTATACTTGATGTCCAGCTTCAGAAATGGGGTTTTCAGATCAATGTTCTCGGAGTTATTTTATGTGCATTTGGTGAAGTACTGGCATAATATTTATTATAATAATATGATGATGAAGAAGATGGAGAAAGGGGAGTACGAGGAGGATCTCCTTCATTACCTTTGTTTCCACAAGTACTCCCTGATGTCTTTATCTGCTTCAATATATTCTTCTACACTCTTCTTTGATAATATGCAAAAAAAATCTCTACCATGTCGGCCATCTAATAGAAATATTTATGGAAAGACTTCTCATCCTCTTCCTGGTCTTCATCCACCATTTTCTTGGTCCACTATGCATGCTTGATTTCTGGATTAATCAGCTCAAGTTCTCCTTTACCAGCATGAATTTTCACCCTAGATAGCGTTCATAGACTCATAGTTCTTGGGTTAACATGAGATTTGATACCACCTGATCTGGAAACACCACGATATTTATAGTTAACCAAGCAAGAATATAAAATGTGAACTATGCCAAATGGTGAATTAATAGGATGTAACAAGCTTAAGGAGAACACTTGAATAGATAATTGCAACCAAAAAATTGAAGATAGGAAATGGATAACAGATTTCAACAAAAATGTCTACGTCTTTGGGTCCACTTTTAGTGCGACTGATTGATTATTTATTCAAATTCAAAGATTACAATGAAATTGAGAATTTACAGAGACAAGATTGTGCTTAAGAAAAACAGCTTATCCAATGCGAAACCTCAAGCATTCATGTGCAACACATCATCCTCAAGCATGGGAACCATAATCCATCCACAATCTGAATGAAAGTATTGACCAAATCTATATATATCTATTTGTATGATTTGCTCGTTTGGCTCTTCCTCTCCTTCCTGTTTCAAACAACCTCATCCACAATTGTTAAATATAAGGAATTGATTGGTAGAGATCAGTGGATAAAGTGCCCAACTTGGAAAGAAATTAATCTCAATGTCCAAGATAACATGAAGGATAAGAATCCATACCTAAATCAGGAGGGAAATGACATGAATAGTGGATCAAATTTAAAGAACCTTGTCAAAAAATCTCTGCAAATCCAGAAAACCAAATCCATAGTTGAAATCTCTAGATTAAACCTGAACCGTTGATTAAATCTATCGTTGAACAATCTGGACCATCGATCTGCAATCCGTTATTCCGACTACGATTTCTGATTCCAAGATTCTAATGATGAATTTTCCTATGTCGATTGTTCATTGTTGAACTACAAGGCAACTGACTGATATTTTTTGGACTCCGACTATCCAACATCGGGGGTCGGTATTCGATGATGTTGAATACACAACCAAAATGTTGTCGATCTCAGACTCATGACTCTCGATTTTTCCACTATTCCTACATTTGAGAGTTGACAATCGACTTGAACAACACAATAGTGCCGCGTAAACCTGATGAATTTCTGCTCCTAACTGTCCAATGTTGAGGGTTGGAAGTCGGCCTTGCCAACAAACTTCCAACCAAGCCACACGAACTCCCGATGCCCAACTGCTCCAATGCCAAAACTTCAAATTGTTGTAACTTAGTCATTTGAAGTCCAACTTTGACAAAATTGGTATCGTCGAAAATATCTTGGCGAGCACTATGCAATTGTACCCTTCCATTAATAAATTAAAGAAGATGAAACTACTAATGTTTACCCTAATGACCTTAAATTTTCCCTAGTGTGTTCCATTTGTATCAATGAGCAACACTTTAGTAAGCTAATTATTGGAAAAGTGTTTGCAACAAGAACTCAAAAACACAATACTTTCATTCGAGGTTGTCAATGGGTTGACTAGGAGTATCCATAGGATTTGACAATGGACTCAATGTGTAAAAAGTGTTTCAACTAACACCCTGCAAATTCACAGGACAATTGAACAAGGTCAAACCATAATATTTATTATAAACACATCATTAAATGAATTGTTAATATGTATATGTATTGATAAGAATTTGTAAAATTACAAGTTACCAAAAGGTTGTCCATTAGTTTTAGATTTGTAGGAATGTGTGGTTGATTAGAAATTAAACTTAGCTCATATATACTATTCTCACTTACACTTGCTTCAAACTGATCACATGACAGTGGAATGAGTTCAAACAAACATATCATTAACTCGTGTTAATTATATGCAAATGATTTGATATACATTTGAGCAATTATAAATTACATTGAATGATTGCCAAAGGTTTTACAATGGGAGAAGTACGTAATGGATTGAAAAATATTGAACCTTTAGCATTTGATTTGAAATAGTGCATTGTGGGACATAATTGGGGAGGGATAAGTGTGTGGGGTGAGTAAGTCTGTGAGAGGTTCATCGTGGTTATGGGGAAAGGTATTTCTAATGAAGTACTAACTAAGAGATAATGTGTTTAAAGGGTCAAAGGGGAAAGGTTGTGTAGTTTGTAAAGTGTTGGAGGGGTTATTATGCATTGGGGCATAATGTCTACATGGCCATAATGTGTGGGGTTGGATAAGTCTATGAGGTGTCATTGTGTTTATGGGAAATGTGTGTTTATGGTTGTATTTATGCGGGGTTAAATTGTTTAAAGGGTTGATTTTTATGTGAGAAGGCCTACAGGTTAGGGGATCTCAAAATACTAATCAAATCCATTTTCCTAGCATGATCATCAATCAAATACAATCATGTCAACATAAGAAGGTAAATTATCTAATTCATGTAGGAGTACCTAGGGTTGATTGTCATGTTGTAGGCCTAGGGGTGTAGTCTTTAATAACTCAAATGGGTTAGTGTGCATTATGGTGTAATGTGTTTGAGGCAATAATGAGTTGGCGCTAAGCACATGGGGTGGGTAAGTGTGCGAGGGAGTCTTTGTAGTTATGGGGAAATATATTCCCATGGCCATACTATTCATGTGTACTTAAGGTTTTTTAGGGGTTGATTGTTATGTGAGGTCCCTTATGGGCTAGGGCATGTACTAACAGGTGGGAGGGGTTAGTGTGAATCAAGGAACAATGGTCCTTATGTCATTGTATGCAGACAAAGTGTGTGGGGGCGGGAAAATGTGTTATGGATTCAATATGCTTACGGGGAAAGGTGTGATTAGGGCTATACTAGTAGAATCTTAAGTTGTTTCATAGTATTTTTTTTCAGGGCCAAGGGCCTAAGCGATAGGGGGTGCACTATATAAAGAGTGGGGTTGTTTAGTGTGCATTATGATGTGGTGTGGTTGTGGCCACAATGGGTGGTAGTTATGTGTGTGGTGGTGGGAAAATGTGTAAGGGGGTTATTAAGGTTATGGGGTAATGTGTGTTAGGGCTTGTATTAGTGTTCAATATGTTTCAAGGGTTGTATATCATATGAGGTCCCTAAAAGCTACAGGGTGCAATGTGTGAGGGGTGGGAGGAGTTAGTTTATAATGGGGTATAGTGTGTCCAAGGATTTGATGTGTGAGGGCCATGTGCATGGGGAAATTTCACTATGGGGAAAGGCTTGTCCAACATCATACTATTTAGGAATTAAGTTGTTTCAAAGGTCTATTATCAAGTTATGAGCCTAGGGATAAGGGGTGAATTGCATAATTAGTCAAAGGGATTATTATATTATTATTTCAACTAATATTCTAGATAAGTAAAAACCCTTGATAAATAATGTTTATGTGTGTGCTTTCTTAATTTAATGTATTATGAATTGTATTTTTTAATTAAGAGAACAACAAAATTAATGACATTATTTCTTGTTGATAATGTTTTATGCAACCATACCTTAGACCTATTGAGTTTCCTTATGTCCTTTGGAAAATTTAAGTAAACAGTCCCATTTGGTTTCTCTGAAGATACACTAGAGAGTTTAAGTTATTGAACAAATCCTTATCTTCTAGGTAGTTTTCATCTTGCCAACAAAATATCAATACTTTGGATAAGTAGGTAATGTAGAGCTTTCCCAAATGGGTTGGACCCATAAGTGAGGAATGATGAGTATTTTACTCATGACCAATGATCGATTCCCATAACATTGTTCAACCCTCAAGGTTTCCATCTAGGCATTGATAAAATCTAACTCTTAGTGTTTCCATGTGGGTACTTGGGGCTTCTAGACCTCAAGGTTTCCATGGGGGAACTTGAAGGTAATGGTTAATGTGTGAAGTTTGCATTGCACTCTATGCAAACATATAAGTGGATCAAATCCCACCCTCTTGCCGTCCTTAAAGATCATGCACAAACCACTATAACTATGTCCATATATATATATATATATATGAAAGTACAGATGCACATAAAAATGTAATTTATTTTCTACTTGAAATGAAATGATTTTTTTCTTAGAAAAGAAAAAAATTCCCACCAAAAAATTCTAACTCTAAAACTGATACTTTAAAAAAAAGCATAAAATCAACCCCTGAATCAAAAAGTGGTGATACAAGTGGCACACCCTTTTTTGAGGTTAAAATTACAATTGTTTTCCATCATGGCCTTAATTCCTTCTAAATATGCAAATAAAAACCTTAAATTCAATCATGGAATCAAAAAATGGAGCTCCAAGTATCACTTCCTTTTTCTTTCAAGGATAAAATTACAAGCTATTGAAATTGTGGTCTTAACAACTAGTATCATTTTAACAAAAACCTTAAAATCAACTCTGAATGAAAAGCATGTGCTATCAATAACACCCAGTGTTGAAATTTGACGGGTAAATAACCATCATTTGTTATTTTAAACGTCAAATACTGCCACTTCATAAAATTAAAGGTCATTAATATCTATATTCCAATCTCATATATATATATATATATATATATATATAATGGAAATTTTGATTTTTGTCATGATCTAGTTGTCTCCCAAACTTGACTTGGTAATGGTTTATTGGGCCTATGGTATTTGGTGGTCCATGGTAATGGCCCATTGTATTGCTTGAAAAGAAGTCTATTTAAAGGTTTCGATAAACCTTCTTTGGCATTATGTATGTGCTTGGTTTAATCATTATGTTTATTATGTTTTTTTGTTTATTATATCTTTCTAAACTTCTTATTTTTATAAAAGAAATCAACTATTATTATGACAAGTAAAAATAGTATTTAAACGTCAAATGACAAACACTATTAAAATTAAAAAGTCATATAGAAATTTCTTGATGTGCAAGGTCGGACGTCAAATTTCAACCCTAGTAGCACCGTTTTTTTTGGGTTACCATTTTAGAATTTGTATAAGAAAAAAATCGAAATTAAACAAGAGGATTCTCATTATCCGTTTCCCCAATTAAAAATCAACTTTTAAATAAAACTACTTAAATATTGAAAATGAAATTAAGGCAAAAACAAAACAAAAATTAAATAAAGAAAACTATTAAAACAAACAAAATTAAAAAAATGAAAATGAAAAACACAATTTTATTTTATTACAATAAAATAAAGAAAATTTATTAAAAAAATGAAATGGGAGTGGGTGGGGACACCATACTTGAGTGCGGTGGGGTAGTGGGATTCCCATAATCAGCCAGCCCCCCTGCTCACCATACTCCAATGAGAGGGGAGGTGGGGGGAATCCCCCCAAAAAAGGGAGTAATGTTTAAAGCACCACCTTTTGATTCGAGGTCAATTTTAGGGTTTTTGTTTGCAACGTTACAAGGAGCTAAGGACATAGTGAAAAAAAGTTGTAGTTTTAACCTCGGGGAAAAAGGCTTGCTACCATGTCGGCCTCTATTAACAACAACCCTTTCATTTTGTTGAAAATGAATAGATCTCCTATTTTAAGGCTTTATCAACACCCTTATTATCAATGAAAATGGGCCCAAGTAAAATTTTAGGTATAACTGGTTACTTTTTGGTTTCGAGTTGATTTATTTTGGCATAATTCCCTACATCTGAGTTGTTCACTTTCTCACTGGAAATGTTTAAAAATGCAAAGTTATGTTGTCTTCAGTTATGGAAATCCACTCATATCATTCGTAATCGTCATATCTTTTGGATTCCATGACGTAAAGCATAGAACCCAAAAGTCGAAGGATGTTTCAATTATTTCGATTCTTTTATTAATTCTGCATCTTTGTAATGCAATTTTACAACCTGTTCTTAATAATAAAATGTTTTCACAATGGAATGGTGAGTCAACTTTGGGTTTATTTTATCAAGAAAGACTATGTTTATTGCCCAACTTTGTGGTCCAATTGTATCCCTTTCACTGATTAATTTAGTTATGTTTGATTCACATCTTTTAATATTTTATTTTACACTTTAGTGAAAGATAATCTCCAATATCATGAAATTGGGCAAGCATTTTTATATCATTCTAATTCATCAATCTATTTCTAAGGCTTTGGATCGTCTGGAGCAATCAATCCTTGTTAAATCATCCTTTGGTATTATTTAAGTTTTTTTGACATTGGCATTTTTCTTTTAATTTTGTTTTACCAAGGTATCCTATGATTGACTTTTTAAGTTAATGGCCATTTGAGATTATGATAATGATCATAATCTTACCCGAGGGTTTAATAAATTCTTCAGCTTGGATCCATGCACAAAAGCAATAGTCTTTATTTTTCTCCAAAGGCTACAAAGGTTTATCCACCGGTTAGTTTAATGATCATTTCTGACAAGAATATGGATTGCACATTAATATGATTTTATGTTACCATTTCACGATCCAATGCAATGGATATTTGTTAGCCCAAGGGCTATCTATTGAGCTATAGAACATTTAATGCCGTTGTAGCATGTTTGATGACCCTTAGATCTCCTTCAACTCAAGATCTAACGATCATCAAGCTTGCTTGAGCTGCATTAAATGATTTGCAGCTCAATGGATAACTCTCGCCATTTGTTAAAACGATTTCATGATCCAATGTAATCATATGCCCAATATTCAACATGTATTTTACTATTTTCCGTGCAATTGATGAATTCCACGCCTGTGTCCCCGAACTGTGATCAATTTATTGGTTCAGTTATTCAAACAAATTCGAAGTCTTAGGTCCGTAATAAATCGTTTGATGATATCTTAAATTCAAATTTAGAAAAGCTTGGGATGGTTTGCTTTTAAATGACTTGAACAAACTAAAATATTTGGTTTAAAGTGAGGCTCCCAAGGTTAATGCTGACGATGCATCTGTTCAGCTCTAGGAAGTGGAAACGAGCTAAAAGGATTTTGGATCAAAGTGTGCATAAAATTGAAAATCAAGAACAACAGTTTACCCAATTCGATTTTGTAACTTAATCTGCCCCTGTGTTTACAGTCTCAACCCTCTTATCTTGATATAGGAGTTACGCTCCAAAATCTTAAGGAAGAATCAAAAGTCTCGAATGATCAACCACCAATAGAAAATATGGGTGTGGATGTAAAAAAAGGGTGTACTGCTAATTGCTTAAATCTGGTAGATTATTATCAAGCCACCATATATTCAATGGTACAACATATTACAAATATTAAGGGTAAAATTGCAAATCTTTAAATGCATAAAATATTGCTTAATGAACAACATCAGGTGAGTGAGCTTAAGAAGAAACTCATAAATCTTGTTGGTAATGTAGTTATCAACACATCAGGCATTAATATTTGTTAGTGATTGAGCAAATACATGAAGATAATTGAATTTTAAAACTTTGATCCACAATGATAGTGCATATGAATCTCATCAATAATCCAAATACATAAATCAAAACATAGAACACAGGATATACCCTGGGAAAACCCTCCACCGATTTGGAGGATTAAAAACCCAGCAAACAATCTTAGAGTATGGTTGGTAATTGGCAGAGAATGATTACAACACAATAACATATTTCTTTCACCGAGAGCGCCATAGAGTAGAGATCAAATGGAACACTATGATGATCTTGCCAAGTGCATAGCACTTTAATAACAAGTTAAATTAGGTTAGACAAGGAAGGTAGCAAATATTGCATGCTTCAGTAAGTAGTTAACATTAAGAACATTGTTTTATATTGAACCATGCACCCTCACTAACTTGGTGTAAATTTGGTACTCCATAATTATCTCCCACAAAGAAGATAAGTGACCTCCATTAATTCACTGAGTTTAACTGTCTCTAACTGAGTTGTTAACTGAATGAACTGAACTCAATTGAATGGAACCGCATGCAAATGAATGGAACTGCATGCAACTGAATGGAACTATGTGCAACTTAATGTAACTGAACATAACTGAATGTAGCTGAACAAAACTGAATGTATTGAACAAAACTGAATGTAACTAGTGCTTCTCCATCAATGTCATCTTTAACAACCACTTGCATAAATTAAGATTTGATTCCTTAATTAACTGAACTTGTTTTATCAGAACTAAGACTCAACTGATGTATTATTAATTCGACTTCACTTGGAAGCATGCATGGGAAATTCAAATGGTCACTGGTTTAAGGGTAAAGGTGAAGGTCAATGGTCCAATCATCATAGTACGATCAAGGTCCAATTTAGGCAATAAAAATCCAACTAATTTACTGCCTTCTACTAGTTGTCTATATATGATCTCCGAACCTAACCTGTAGGGCATCAACCGAGCTCCTCTATCCCAATCAAAAGAGGAGGAACAACAATCGTTTCTGAATGTTCCCCTTCCCTTATGTCTGGGTGGCTAATAACATCTTAAGTGGCAATTCATATTAATTTTTCTTTGCATGGTCCATATGTGTTTTCATTAATTCTATATCATATCATACTCATAATAATTGTTCTGAACCTATTATTATATGTATTACCCTATGTCATATAGTTACATGCTAAAATAAATCACTCTAGGGGTAGCTAATCCATAAAGGAAACTTGTACCACATGTTTGACCATGACTAGCCATACATCACATAGTATATCATCGAGACTTAATACAACATAAGTCATGTGAACTTAATACACATAAGCATATGTGTTTTCATTAATTCTATATCATATCATACTCATAAGAATTGTTTTGAACCTATTATTATATGCATTACCCTGTGTCATATAGTCACATGCTAAAATAAATCACTCTAGGGGTAGCTAATCCATAAAGGAGACTTGTAGCACATGTTTGACCATGACTAGCCATACATCACATAGTATATCATCGAGACTTAATACAACATAAGTCATGTGAACTTAATACACATAAGTTATGGATTTGACACAACAAGTCTCAGACCTTAACATAAGGCCATGATCTTAACCATAAAATCCTAATACAATCATCTCTCTTGAATAGGACTTGATCAAGGTCCTAGCTTGATACAACACAAGCTCTTTAACTTAACACAATAAGCTAGTGAACTTAATACAACATAAGTTCCGGACTTGACACAATAAGTCTCATGGAGGAGATCTGAACCTGATTACAACATAGATTCCAGACTTGATTACAACACAAGTCTCAGACCTTAATACTACATAAGGTCATGGAGAATTACACTTGAATTTGTACTATCAACAATATTTTCATCAATCCTAGTTCCAGTGATTTTGTGAAAAGGAAATAAGTGCTTTTATAACATTATTTTGATTTTTTGTTCCTATGTATATACATATAGTTACTTGTATATTTTTGTTTAAAGGTTAGTCTTAGTTTGTTTTCATTAGTAAATATTAAATTCTCATAGTTAAGCAAGTATTTTCTCTTTATAGGTGTCATAGGTGGGATCTTTAACTGAATTTAAATTCTGCACATTAACATCGAACTCATGGTATTGTTGATTTGATTGTAATCTACAAAAAAATATGTATGGTTTTTTTCCTTATTGGACTCACTGTAATTTTCTCTCGACCAATTAGATTGTACTATGTTGGTAGGAAGGATAATTGCAAGATATTTTTCATGTGCAAGATTTAAATCTAAAACATAATCATAGCCTGGATATTATATGTAAAACAAGATTTCCTCCAAGCATAGTATGGACTGATAACATGCTAGTCTGATGTGAGATCTGAAATTTGTATAATACTCTCTAATTTGTCTTGTTTATAGTTAATGTTTTGATGGAAACTTGACAAAGGGGTGAGGTATCATTTATTATATAGAATTTTCTTAGTTTTTGTGTTTGAAATTTATTAATTTTATTGTTGCATTTGATTGTTATATTAGATTAGTTGTTGTGCTTAAAGTTCATTTGTTTTGTTTAATACTTTATTTTCATATTTTCTATTTAAACAACAACTAGTCTTCTCTCGAGACTTTGTCAGATGAAATTTTTAGTTTTGTGAATACTGTAGAAATTTGTATAGCTGACCCTAGTATGACCTAGTTTAGGTTTAGTGTACAGTCTTGTCCAATGGAGTCATAAAATCTGTTGTGATTAGTCATTTACAACAATTGAGGGGTGATGAAAACCTTCAGATCAGACCGATACCCTCTTATTGACCCCCTTGCACATTTTCCATGTTTACATACCAATAGCGCCACTTTTTTATTTAGGGGTGAAAACAACTTCTAAATGCGACCTCTTTAAAAACAAGAACTATGGAACGCTCTCATCAAATTGGTAAGTATGTTAAAATTGCTACATTGAATAAATGAATAAGTGTAAACAAGCAATAGCCATTAATAACATAAAAATATTCCAACTAATCGAGGTAGACCAAAAAGCATAATCATAAAATAGGAAGACAATGGAGTCATGCTTGCAATGAGTTGTGAGTAATCTCTTTCCTTTAGGGGTGGCCCCCATCCATCCCACACAAGATCTTGATCTATAATGATGGGTTCCCACCTATAATTTCCACCTCATATTCGTGATGCTTCTTTCCCTAAGAACAACCATTATCAATTGTGATTACTTGTCTACATTAGGGGATACCAATTGTGATGTTTCTCTCTGTTCACATTATGGTGAATAAAGAAACCTCACATAAAAGACCCTTTCCGAAAATACTCCATATGAATTGTGGCATGGAAACATTCCTTCAATGCTCATCAAGCCATCTTAGGGTTTTTGGTTCCACTTGTTATGCCTCAGTTCCAAATGAACAAATAAACAAACTTAGTGCAAGGAATAAAAAATATATCTTCTTAGGGTACTGAAATACCACCAATGCATATCGTCTTTATGAAGAGGTAAATAAAAAGCTTATTCTTTCTAGAGATGTGATTTTTATTGAAATGAATAAACATGACAAGTCTGTGGAGAGGCAACTTGATTGTATGGATATATTTACACATGTAAAGACATATCATGAATTTGACAATGAGATTCCATATCTTGGAATGGGGGTGTTGCGTGCCAAATCCCCCCAAATTCCATAAAAAAAAAGAGATAATATTCCAATGCCTTAAAAATGCAATGAAAAGATGAATAACCAACCTCTTTGAGGCGGAAACCTCATTTACAATGTATTTTAGATACAAAACAAGATAATATGATACGAGATGATTCCAAACTATATCTCTGTGGTATATATATATAGGAGATAAAGCGTACCATTACCATTCTAGAGCCTACATAATTAGAGCCTTAACTGAGCAATAAAGATAATATTAATATGATAATATAAATGTAATGTCACAATATATAGTGCTTAACATGCCCCTCCCCTTCAAACAAGTGTTGTCCTCAACACTTGATTAACTTTGGATGTTTATGCATGAAGAACTCATTTTCTCATGTTTCCTCTTCTATTAGCAAGTTCTTCCACTTGATGAGGTACTCAGTAATTGTTTGATGTTTCTCTCGATGATTATTTTATGTTCTAGTATTAATTTCCCTTCTTCATCAATCTCTAGTAAAATGGTCTGAACAAGGATCTTGTCATGCATTACATTTTTTAGGTAAGAAACATGGAAAACTATATGTACACATGAAGTTGGCGGTAACTCCAATTTATAAGCCATACATCCAAATATTTACAACACTTTATAGGGACCATAGTACTTCAATCCTAATGTGTTGCCCTTCTTTTTCTACTTGAAGGACATCTATTTGTATGTTTGTAGTCTAAAAAATACTCAATCTCCCATTTCAATTTTCCTTTCATTACGATGTTGTGGTGTTCATTGCTTCATCCTATTTTGTGTTAAAACCAAGTTATCCTTTAATAATTGGAGAACTTCTTGTTGGTTCTCTATGTGATTGTCCACTGCTTGAACTTTAGCTTTCTCTCTTCACAGATAATGTGATGGAATTTAAGAGGATGATAGCCATAAAGTGGCACATATGGTGACGTTTTTTATTAAGTATGGAAATATGTGTTGTACCATCATTCTGCTAAGGGAAACCATTTGATCGAGGATGGCGTGATTGAGGGAGGCAATGATATTTTAAGGTGGATGGAGAAACCCGCCAATGAGGTCGGCCCCTATAGGGCATGTTCATGATGTTTAGTTGGCTGAGAAAACACATGCTCAAATTAACTCCCTTCCTAGGGGAGAAGAAGAGCGAAAACGAGGTCCCCATGTTTTTTCAAGTAGTTTCATCCGTCATTGAACCTTGTACTAGGTAGGGTTACTCGTACTGTATGGGATTAATTGGATGCAACAAGCATAATCAAACCTAGGGGATAATTCATTTTTTGTGTGTTTTTTTCTTATTGATTTTACTATAAACCTAAATGAGACGTAGTTTCATTTCTAGGCCATGATTGGGATATAAATATTGGTTCAAGAGATTAAAATTCAATTTATGATAATCATTATTATTTTTATACATTTTGTGATCACGACGAAGAGCTAGATGATCCAAAGAAGAATTATATGTTCTGCAACCTTTAATCCATGCATAGCCCATAAGGATTTGAATAGTTCTTCAACTAGGATCATAGATGGGGACAAGCTAACATCTTCTATATATGGAAAACGTATTCTTTCTTGACAAATAACTAACAATTTTACATGAGGCATGCTTCACAATATCACTTAGAGCAAATTACAGAAGGGTCAAGTTTGTCCTCATTACATATTAGGTTTTCACACCCTTCTACTAGAGCTAATTTATATCATATACAAAGCGACGAAGAAACCCTTCTAAAAATTTATAATCACAATCTTAGTTTTCCAATAATATTGAGGGTGGTAAGAGGAGTTGTGAACCACCTTGGTGCCCAAACAAGAAAATAATTCCTTTCAAAAAAATGCTAATGAAAATTAAATCTCTATCACTCACAATAATAGTAATAAATCTAATTGGTTATTACAAATGTTATACATATTATGTTATTAATTAGTAGTTATAAATTAATTAGTTATTTATTAAATAACATGTCTATCTATAAATATACATGTCTCTTCCCCATTGTCCATATTTAATATAATCCATTTTTTGTATTCATCATCATCAATTTTATATAAAAATATATTATCCAACATGTAAGACTTATATTCTTACAAATGATATCAGATCTTTTGTTCGCTCAAGCCCCTTCATCTTCTCAACGTTCATCCTCCACATTTTTGCTTCATTTCTTCCCTCTCATCTCGTCACCTTCCTCAGCCACTCCATTCGTTGATCCCCATTTTCTCCACTCCACTCTTTCTCCTTTCCCTCGTATTTTCATCCACACAACTCATCGCCTGGCTTGTTCCATGTGGTATCCTGATATCCTTCCCATGTTGCTAATTCCCACTCTGCCCACTTCCTCAACGGTCCTTCATGTCACATGCTCATATCGCCCTCTTGTCTACGCTATTTCTCTGCGCTCTCTGCTTAACGCTCGCATCCTTCTCTTGTTGCGCCTCTAGCCATCTACACACTCCTCACTCCTCATCCATGACTCCCCTCCACCAACACTGCGTACTCCTGCATCACTGCTCGCCTGCTCTACCACTCTGCAAACTCCCAACACTCTCCATCCCACTTCCCAAACTAAAACTCTCCCTCGTCCTTCCACATCCACACCATGCCACCTCTTCTCAACTATTGCTGCACACCCCTATGCGCACGCCCACACTCCCACATTCCTCAACCATTATTGTGCCTCCATTCTCCTATGTTGCGCTTCCATCATCTGCATTCCCATTGCATCCACCCTTCCACATCTCTCCCATCACAGGTATCCCTCCCACCTCCTTCCCCTTCCCCTACCAATACCAGTGCCTCCCCCAATCCTTGTGCCTCCTCCTCCACGGGCCCATTCCACCTCTCCCACAACTCACGCCCCTGCGCATCTCCTCATCCGATCCACGACCATTTTTTTTCACAATGCTCCCTCCAATGGGGTTGGACTCCCACATTTTTCCCTCCTTTCCGAAAACCCTAATCTGCCAATAAAAAAATATTATAATAATAATATTTAAAATATATATATATATATATATATATATATATATTATTAAAAAAAAACTAATCTCATTCTGATAATATTATTATTGTGAAATAATAATAATTATTATATTTCTCTCCTTTCTAAAAACACTAATTTGTCAATCCAAAAAAACTATTATAATAATAATATTTACAAAAAATTATTATTATTTCTGCTACCATTATTCACAAGACATGGGACATGGGTTTACCTCCTTTACAACAAGTGACTTCATATCAAGGGATGGCAATGAGCCACACCGGTTCGGGCTAGATCCAAATAATATTATTATTGTGAAATAATAATTTTTATTATATTTAATTTGCAAAAAAAACTATATAAAAACTATATATGTATAATAATAGTATTATTAATCTTTAATTATTATTATTATTATCATTGGTTTCGTAAAAAAAACTTTTCAAGTTCTCAAATCTGGGGAGATGGAAATGTCATCATCCCTAGATAATTTTTTTAAAGGAATAGAGAAAGTAAGCAAAATGTGGGAAAAATATGAAAAAAATTTTAGAGTTATGAAGGAAATGATAAAAAACCATTTGAAACAAAAACGTGAAAAAGAAAGCAAAAATAAAAATAAACAAGAAATCAATCAAGAAGAAACGATTGACGAAGTTTCAATTGAGGAAGAACTTGTAGCAAGATCAGACCCTCAAAAATTTATTGGTCAGAACGAGCCAATGATGAGAGAAAATGATGAAGAATGCTATGAAGAAGAAGCGGTTATGACATCTCACTTCTCAAGCGAGGGAAAGCAGGAAAGTCAAGATGTAAAAAGCAATGCCTAGACATAAACAAAAATATAAGAACCACCATTCGAAATTCAAGATGTAAAAAGCAATGCCTAGACATAAACATACACATATGCCAAAAATGAACCGCCATTCGAAGTACAAGACTCAAAATGTGGTATTGTATCATAAATATGCACAAGTTCCAGAAAATTGTTGTGGCTTCATATAAGGAATAGAAATGAGTCGCATAAATTGTCCAACCTACACAACCACAAAATCAATGTAAATGGCTCGTGAAGCTCTAGAGCAAAGTAAAATTGGAAACCCTGCTCAGAACCCAAACCAAAGCCAAGGACATGATAGAGAATATGATAACAAGGATGATGAAACAAAGGATGTAGAGGACAAAGATAAAGTTCTGAAAAGTATGGAAGATCAAGATGAACTAAAAGAAAAATCAGTTGAGAATAACAATGACAAAGAGATAGGTACATCAGATACTGGCAACGATGATGTCAATATCAATTGTAAAGAAAAGGAAGATCTCATAGGTTGTAATAATAAAGCATCAAATACTGATGAAGACGAAGTTGATGTTAATGGCAATTATGAAAGAATTGAAGTTGTAGAAGGATACAATGATGAAAATAAAAGAACTAAAGATGATCCTAATCATGATAAGATAGAAGAAGGAAGCCTAGAAGATTCTTTGACACGTGAAGATATAAATGTTCTACAGGTTGTTGCAACTCAAAATGTCCAAGAATCTTAGATCAAAAGGTTCTCAAGGAACAAATGGAATCAATCTCATCAGTTAAAAGAAAGGAAATAAATCATTTGAAAAATCCTAATCAAATCCAAATTAATGCAAAAAAAATAGTTAATTGTGCTTCAATCTTAGAAAGTAGATGATGAAACTACAAAGAAAGACTCCTTAACCAATCGCATCGAATTAAGCAAGTAGTTAGTTATTGCCACTACAATTAAGGAGACCATCACAAATATAAGTAAAGATCCAACCATGTTTGAAGATCCATTGATCAACATTAAAGAAGCTATATGTTAAATAGAAATTAATGTCATATCAAAGCATGCAAAAATATTAGAGATCAACATAACGATGCAAGTTCTTCATGAAGACATCAAATTGGAAACTCGGAAAAAATGCCCCCTATAATCATTATACTTTTATCTACATAATCAGATGCTTAAAGAGATTTGAATGGAAATGTGACCAATTGTTTCAAGAGCTACTAAATCGTGGTACTGTTATCCGAAATAAATCGCTAAAGAAGGATCATATGTCATCAAGCATGGAAGCCTATCTGATGCCGCAGTTAATTATGCAGAATCTAAGATTCATGGTCGAATATTTTCAAGGAATGATGACTTGTAATAAACCTAATTCGTTATTATAAATGTTATACTTATTAATTTATTTATTAGTAGTTATAGGTTAATTAGTTACTAATTATTATTTATTAAATAACATGTCTATTTATAAATAAACGTGTTTCTTCCCCCATTGGCCATATTTAATATGGTCCATTCTATGTATTCATCATCATCAATTTTATATAAAAATACATTATCCAACATGTAAGACTTATATTCTTTCAAGTGGTTATTACAATAATCTTGGGGTTCCATGTAGCATTTGAACAGTTTCCACGAATTCTGCAGCTACTGTACTTGCTTTAAAAGGATGAGAAAGAGAGAAGAAATGGGAATACTTTGAGTCGATCCACCACTACCATGATGGCAGTATTTCCTTTTGATTTTGGTAGATATGTGATAAACTCCATTGATACCTATGAAAAAATATATTGTGAATATGGATACTTGTAGGGTCTAATGTCAGGTGGTACACTTCCTAGTTGCAAGTGAATAATAGCATGGCCATGATCCCAAACAAATAACATACATTTAGGAATGTCTCCCAATACCTTGGAATGATTGTTAATAACTTGTTAGAGATCCACTGAAATAAAGGCTATAGAAGCTTGAACATCTAGTGAGCACAATTTTACAATTTTTCAATAATTTCGTCTTGTTGTTAGATCTTATCACTTTAGAGGGTTTCCCTGGAATACCTATGAGTTCAATTTGTTTTCCTTCTGAAGAGAATCTCATGAATAATTCCTATAAATTAAGAGCCACTATTCCCAATTATTACAACCATTGGATCCCTAATACCACATCACCACCAGCCATTTGGATTTCAATAATTGAGATATCCAATGAATGCTCACCCATAGTAAGCGTAATAGTTTGGAACTAACCCGAATAATCAATGGTACCTCCATAGGCAATCATTACTTAATATTTTGGTGTGGGATATACAAGGTAGTTGAGAAGTTTAGTTAATCTGCAATCAATGAAGTTATGGGTACTACCATAATCAAGCAACATTGCTACCTTTCTCTTTTTTATATATCCTTCTATCATGAAAGTTTGAGGAGCGCTAATTTGCAAACCAATGCATGCCAATATTTTAATTGTATTAGTATTGTTGGGTGCTGAAAATTACCCCTTTTGCCTACTTTTCGCATGAACCATTTTTCCCTATTTTCCTTTATTATTACAACTAAAATTGATATTCTCTCTAAGGAAAAGTAGAATTATGGGCAGGTAGAATTCATTTTTATTTCGTTGAATTAATGCTTGAATTTATTTGTGTCTATGGGTTTTGTTCCTAAATAAGCTGACCTGTGACAGAGTAATGCAATTAGTTAAAGGATACAAGAAATTTAGAATAGTCATAACTGTTGATACAGAAGAATAATCCCAGTTGTCGATACACAAGGAGGTGTATCAGTTTTCCGATACACAATAACAGTCCTAGCTATCGATACACAAGGAGGTGTATTAGTTTGTCAATACACAAGGAATTTTCCCAGCTATCGAAACACAAAGGGAAGAAAAGTCATAAGGCTCTTCTTCAAGACAATAGCTCGGTGCTATTGCAGGACAGGTCAATCTCATCTACGTGGCTCATTGACATTTACAAGGCATTGGACCAGTTCGATTTGTTGAACCAGAATCGCTCATGAAACGGTCTTTATTTCTATTGTAATATTCTGCTGAGATTGTTTCTATTTTAGATATCGATTCGACAACCTGAGGATCTTTTATCCTCATGGTTGTCCGAATTTGAGGGATCTTAATTGTTTCTCCTTATGTATTTAAAGAGGACTGGGTTCTCCATGAGGGGGCTATTGAAGAATTAAGAATTGTAATAGAAGTGGAGAAGTCTTGTACTTAACTCATTTTTATTAATGAAAGTGACAGAATTTTTATGATCTACTATGTGTTAGTTCTTTCTAACTTGTGAAGGCTTCTCTGTTAGGAGAAAAGGGCCTACCTTCTCACAGAGTTGCTTAATCAAATAGTTGTTTAGTTTTGTTATTATTTCGGTGTGGAATTGCAATTAGAATTGGAGTTGCTTGAGTTGATTTACATTTCTTTACGGGATGTTGAAATAGTGTGTTCTAAGTCATTATTTATAGTTCTGTTTGAGTGTTGAAACAACTGATTTATTAGGGATGCAATTGTTGAACAGGGTTGCAGTTTGAAGCTTCTTTGGTAGTAATGTGTGGTAACTAACTCAAAGCAATTGTATATCTAAGCCAAGCCAAGCCAACCCATTCCATCATAGCCCAACTTAAGATTGTATATTTTAATATTAAATATAGTTGGGGTATGTCTAACAATTAAGAATATGTGTTTGTTTTAGGAGATCACATGTTCAAATCTAGAGGAGGGTAGAGTATACATTATATTTTAAAAAATGAAGGATTACTTCACTAATGAAACTATTTAGCCCATTCTCTTGGAGTATGATCTTGTTAATGGTCAAAGTAAGCTTTATCATGTCGAATGCAGAATATTATATTTTAAAAAATGAAGGAAATCAATCCTTGTTAATGGTTAAAGGTAAGCTTTATCATGTCCATATAAGAATGAAGAATATTATATTTTTAAAAATAAAGGAGATTAATCTTTGTTTTTATGAGGACTTTTCTTCGCTTTAATTAGATTAAAAAAAAAAGTCATTTACACATCCTTCATATAACACAAATTCACAACAACAAAAGAAACGTTATACAAAGATTTCAAGTTTATAATTTAAGTTAGAGTTCATACAATAACAAGACTAAAACAACTTTACCTTTAATAAACCAAATTATAAAAAAAATATTATCTTGGACGACCAAAACAACTTTACCTTAAATAAACCAAGTTATAAAGAGGATTAGAGATTATACAATAATAAGAATAAGACAATTTTGCTTTAAATAGACCAAACTATGTAGGACATCAGGAGGTGTTTTTTTAATGGCAAGGAGAGAAGGAATTGGTAAAAAATTTGTGTCAAAAATCGATGCATGTGGAAATTTACGCTGGTATAATATTTAAAGCAATGTCATTAAGGCACTTGTGAGTTTTTTATTCTTTGATTCAAGAAAATCATTCCAAAAAAATTGATTCTCAATGTTACTTATTTAAAACCTTATCTATAAATGAACATTTTTATATTTGCATTTTTGTATTCTCCGTTTTCATAAATACAAATATTAGTTAAGCTATTGTGGGATGAGTATGTTTCAATATCAAGTATGATAAAGAGTTGTAAAGTTAAGGGGTTAGATCATATAGAACATTAGGGGTGATCATTTCAAGCATCATAGAGGTTGAGGGTCATATTGTATTAGGGAGTTAATGTGTGTTAGGGAAGGGTTAGTGTATTATGGTGTTAGTGGGTCAAGGTATTAGTGGGTTAAGGGATACGTTTTAGGAGATAGTGAGATGAGTATGTTCACTATCAAGTATGATAAAGAGTTGTAAAGTTAGGGGGTTAGATCATATAGAACATTAGGGGTAATCATTTCAAGCATCATAGAGGTTGAGGGTCATATTGTATTAGGGAGTTAGTGCTTGTTAGGGAAGGGTTAGTGTATTATGGTGTTAGTGGGTCAAGGTATTAGTGGGTTAAGGGATAGGTTTTAAGGGATAGTGGGGGTATGGAGGTCAAGATTGTTAACTTGGTCAGCCATGGTATGACTAACAATGTTTTTCCATTATTACAGGTGAATGGATAGTAGTTCCAATTGAATTATTATGACTTACATTGACTTATTGTGAGCATTAGTCAATTATATATGTCGATGCCTTTTCATTCACTCATAAGTTAATAGGGATATGCTGGTATAATATTTAAAAACACTTATGAGTATTTTTGACTCTTTGATTCAAGAAAGACACTCCAAAAAAATTGATTCTCAATATTACTTATTTAAAACCTTATTTATCATTTATAAATTGAGTAATCAACATTTTTATATTTGCATTCACCAATGCTAAATTAAATCAATGTTACTTACACTCCATATTTTTGGATACTTAGCTGGAAAATTTGCAACTTTATGCAACCAGATCCTGCTATTTATAGTACATTCAACACTAGAAGTTCCAGAACCTGGACATCTCAGATTGTAGCACGTTCAACATTAAGAAAAGATACAGACTCACAGACTGTCTATAAATATCATGGCAATGGCAATCACTCGATATTGCAATATTTTACAACCATAACATCCTAAATAATGGTGCATTCAAGAATAAGAATTAGTAATTACAAGCTTAGTACATTTCAGACTACAGGTTTTCAAAATACATGGCATCATCCAATATACAGACTCACAGATTGTCTGTAAATATCATGGCAATCACTCAATATTGCAAAATTGTGCAACCATAACATCCTAAATAATGGTGCATTCAAGAATAAGAAGTAGTAATTACAAGCCTAGTACATTTCAGACTACAGGTTTTCAAAATACATGGCATCACACAATATTCATTCACTAGTCACACAGTACATTCATCACTAAGAAGTTGCAGAACCTGGACATCTCAGATTGTAGCACGTTCAACATTAAGAAAAGATACAGACTCACAGATTGTCTATAAATATTATGCCAAACACTCAATATTGCAATATTTTGCAACCATAACATCCTAAATAATGGTGTATTCAAGAATAAGAATTAGTAATTACAAGCCTAGTACATTTCAGACTACAGGTTTTCAAAATACATGGCATCACCCAATATTCATTCACTAGTAAAAGGAATTGTATTCATTATGTTTTTTTAGTCATCATCTATGTTGAAAAAGAAAACAATGCTGAATTGGATTTACAATAAATAACTTTGCACATACAAAAACTCTTCAGGTTTATATTCATGAAAAGAAAAATTACAATAGGCAAGATCAGCCAATTTTATCCATCTTCCAGTAGACCAAAAACTAGAAATATAGTTAAAACAAACCATGCTGGCTGATCTGAATGAATGGATGAATTTCTATCTTCCTCTATGCTTGAGTAGTAGGAAGATGATGCAGGCAGCACTTGAATGCTACCAAATTTTCTTCACAGCTTTTGCTGCCTCTTTTCATTTCAATCTAGTTTTATTTGTTCTCCTGAGCGGAGAAATTTAGCCCTTCGCAAAATCCGGAGGGCTAAACATACTCGAGTAAGACAAAACATACATGATCACACATAAGGGGTGATCAGGATTCCAAAACTGTGTGTACAATCTGGGCATGCAATTTGCATGTTATAATCCATGATACTGTGACGATGTTTTTCTGCACCTCAATTTAGTTTCATTGTCGAGTGCTGAAAAACATAAAGAGGAGGAAAAAAAAAGGCAAAAAATAAGATGGAGATACAAATTCATGCATTGGGATGTGCATTCAGAGGTATTTCATGAAATACCGGAAGCCGGCCTTGAAGATTCTGCTTCTCAGGAAGAGGGGCCTGATCAGATATGCTAGATATCATGGCTTGTTCAAACTCTAACGTGTTTGGTAATTGAATGTATCTCAACGAATCACATGGATCGGCAACTGCATTCTTCTCCTGCATTGTTAGGGTCATTGCGTTTTTGCTGCTTGTTATGGCCATGGTCTTCTTCATGGGCAGTTGAGAAAGGTCAAGCCCTAACAGAGGATCACGTGGATCAGCATCTCCATTCATGGCCATGGTCTTCTTCATGGTGGGCAGTGGAGGAAGGTCAAACCCAAAACCCATGGACTCACGCCCAGAGCCCATGGACTCAAATGACAAAAACTGCTTTGTTATGGGCTTAATTTGGTTATGAGAGCTCTGGCCTAGAAATATTATTTGGTCCCCTAGATTTGTGTTTCTAGTAGAGCCACTGCCAATGGGACCCAAAACCTTCTTTTGGTGCACTGGATTTGTGTTTTCAGGCTTGCCAGTGTTTCTAGTAAAACCACTGCCAATGGGACCCAAAACCTTCTTTTGGTGCACTGCATTTGTGTTTTCATACTTGCCAGTGTTTCTAGTAGATCTACTGCCAATGGGACCCAAAACCTTCTTTTGGTGCACTGGATTTGTGTTTTCATACTTGCCAGTGTTTCTAGTAGAAACACTGTCAATGGAACCCAAAACCTCCTTCTTTTGGTACACTGGATTTGTGTTTTCGGACTTAACAGTGTTTCTTGTAGAGCCACTGCCAATGGAACCCAAAACCTTTTTTTGGTGCACTGGATTTCTGTTTTCGGACCGAAAGCCATCGCCAATGGGACCCAATATCATCTCTTCAAATGGATTCTTTCTCTGCTCATTTATTTTATCAAACATAAGGGGTACACTTTCTTCGAAACCTGTCATCGATCCTAAGCCATTTGAAAAAGTAGACTGAGACTGACTGTCGCATTGACTGGCATATTTTGAGAAAAACGGAGCAGCTGAACTATTCAAACTTGATTGTGCTGTATCAGAAGAATTCGAAGGAAGAAATGCTGAATGCTTCACATTAGAATTTCCCTTCAAGCAAACTTTCTCAAGCATCTGCCTCAAGACTTCTACATTGCTCTGCTGAGTTTGAGGATTTTGAGAAAACCCAAATGTAGCCCTATCCCGTGAGGATGCTGATACATTGCTAATGGTGTTTATATTTACATTTTCGTCCCCAAAACTATCTTCCTCTACCTTGTCTTCTATGGAAAGATTGTCAAACAATGAAGATTGGATGCTTTTATCAGAGGCCAACAAGAACTCTTTGTGTGAGAGGGCAAACCCGGATGTTGCATGGAATGTGGTCATCTCCCATTCCCCCATATCAAAACTTGGCATCCGATGTTCACTGTGGTTAGGTGCAGTATGCCCCCATGGGTATTGCAAGGATTGCCCCATAGAGGGTTTGAGGCACTCAATAAGAGAATTTCCCTTGAGGGAATCATAGTTCACCGCTTTAGCTTCAACCTCTCTAAGCATCTCATGCGCTCTTTCGTAGGACCTCAAGTGAGAATCAGTTCCCCGTGGACCAGTTGAAGATGCTGGCACTACACTTTGTAGAATTGATCTTGCTTCAGCAACCTTTCCTTGATGTATCAAACATATAGCAAGATTGCACATTTTGTTTTTGTCTGGTTCAATTGATAAAGCTTTCCTGCATTCATATAATGAAATAAATCTCAGCATGACAAAGAATTTGTGAAGAAAAGAAGAAATAGATCAGAGATTTAATCATGCTGTTGATCTTTTGGTTTGGTACCTGTATACTGCCTCTGCAGCTACATAGTTAGATTGCTGAATATAAGCCCAACCCAAGTTACCAAGTAATCTTGTGACCTCATGTTCTATAGTCACTCGGAATTTCTTTCCCTGAGACCTAGCTGTTTTGGTTCTCTTTCCATTGAATGCCAATCCCTGATGAATCAGATTGAGTTTGTGTTTCAGTAGTTTAATCTGGTCCTCCAGTCTACCACACCTCTGCAATAACATTATTATTGAAAATGATTAATATACAGGCACCTTTTCCTGAGTTATTTTGAAGTCCTTACTACAACAAGGCCAGTGACCTTGCCTACAGATGACAACAACTTCTCACTTTCAAGAACGAAAAAAATAGCTAGAAAACACAACCACCCAAATTAGAAGGAATGAATCTCTTCTATATTCATAGCTTGTAGACATCTTGTACAGATTTAGCAATATGATATAGCATTTACCACAGTATGTTGGATAGTTTTACCTTTGCAAAGGCCACAAACCCATACAAGGAGGACACTTCCTATTGTTTTAGCATGACAGTAAGTGGGAAATGAGGCTAACAAAGGACCTTTGGGAGTATGAATGGCTTTCTAGTTACCCTGGGAAATTTTAGTGTACAAATTTGTTTACACTTGAGGTATGCATCTGATAGAACATCTGCCTGTCTGGCATGTGGGAAACTTGACCTTCACAGTTTCTGTCAGAAAAGAATTTAATAAGCCCATGCAGTTTACCATTACCTTGTATAAATCCAGCAATATATTGTCCAGACTTTCCTGAGCATGAGTGGAACATCGATTCCTCAATGATATAATGGCTTCAATGGCTTCTTCGGACCTGTTTTGCTGCTTCATGACAATGGCCATGTCTTTCAGAGCACTATCCACTTTATCTCCAGCATTGATTGCAGCCCAAAATAATGCTATTGCCTTTTCTGGATCCTTGTTCATCAGCTGCAAGACACATAACAACCACACCACGCAAGTTATCAAGTCATTGGTTTTTTTTCTGTTGTAAAAAAAAACACCACAAATTTCAATTGATTCTGAGATAATAGCAATGCCAAACAACCAACCCAAATCCCAACCATTTCAAATAATATTTTCGAAAACATAGAGAACTTCTTTATAATCATAAAAATCATTTTAATGAGGCTACCATCTAGATGCTAATCACTTATATGTTTAAAACAACAATGTTGAAAACAAAATATTGAAACTGCATTCTTAAATAACTCAAAATCCTTGCCATATTACATTAGAAGACCCAAAAACAAAAAACAAATTCTAATCATTCTTAAGCGAGCAAACTTTCAGTAAAATACATTGTAATCAACATGATGATATGCAATCACAAGGCCATCTAATAAAAACAGAACAAATTCATCACCCGCTCATCCATTTCCTGTCTACTCCAATCCCAGAACTAGAATGGGAAAGTTTACTCCCACAACTGCCTTACCAATCCATCACAGTTTCCATGAAAACAGAGCAAACTTGTAATCCGTAAAACCCATTTCATAATCTCAAGAACCACATCAAATCGACTGACAAAAAGCAGAAGATGGTCACAATAGAGATACTCTAAAATCAACCACTGCATTGTGCGATTCTAATCACTTATAGGCCATCAAAAATTTCAAAACCGAACAAGTTTTCTCCCACATATGCCTTACCACTGAAGCTGAACCCTTTACAATTTCCAAAAAAAACAGAGCGAACTCTGAATCAATAAGTCCCGTTTCAAAATTCAAGAACTATATATCAAAATGGAAAATGGTTGACAAGGTCAATTGCCTCAAAACAGAAGATGGTTGAAAATACAGAAACTCTCAAGAGAGTACCCACATTGCCCTGAACTAACCACTTCTAGGCCATAAAAATTTTCAAAAACCCAAGTTTCTCCAACAAATGTCTTTCCACTGAAGCCCAATCCTTCAGAATTTCCATGAAAACAGAGTAACTCTTCATTCATAAGTCACATTTCAAATCTCAAGAGCTATATATCAAGTTGGCTAACAAGGTCAATTGACTCAAAACAGAAGAGGCCCGAGGGTTGACCATAGAGAAATTCTGAACAGAATTCACACAAGCCCAGTCCTAATCATTTAATGGCCATCTAGAGTTTCAAACCCAAACATGTTATGCCTTAGCACCGAAGCCCAATCCCTCACAAAATCCATGAAAACTGCATATGAAACATACCAATGCTCTTTATCCTGAACATTATCATCTCAATGAACACCAGTATGGTCCTCCCATACTACCCAGCTCAGCTAACCCAAATTGTAACCATTTCCAGTAAGTCAAAATCCAACAAAACCCAATGCAAAAGCCAATTAAAAAAAGCCACCCCCAAAAAATCCATAATCCATACCTGCATTTGCTTGGCCTTGTCGTATGGACTGTCCCCAAGTGGTACTTTGTGAATAACATGAAAGGAACCAGCTCTGGAAGGCCGAATCATCTTCACCACGCCAGACTTTGCAGGAGAAGGGGGCTCAGATTTAGTGAGCCTTTCTACATATGCTGTTGTCTGAGTCTGAGGATTTTGAGGTTTGTTATTCCACATCCCCTCCATGATTATTAGACGTCTCTCTCTGCAATAACACGTATGTTTGATCCAGTAGCTGCTCAGAATTGCAGAGAGATGAATATGAACGGAAAAAGCCCAAAATCAGCTGAGTCTAGCAGGCGAAGGAACGAAGAATGAATGGATGAGTGAACTAGGAATGCTCACACTATTCAAATATTTAATTAACTATCCGTTGGTGATAGCCGTTAAGGTCCAACTTTCCTATTTTATTTAGTAATTACTATTTCTTGTTTCTTCACTTTTGACTTCCTCAATACCAGGAATGTTTATGCTACGTTCTAACGTTTCTCAGACGCTTGACATTATTTTATTTGATGGTTAATAATGATAAAACGTATTTAGCTGCTCTAAATTTGCGCATTTACTTTTCATTTTATAAAAATTAAAAAAATTAGAGATATACTAATGGGGTTTTAATTAAATAATATTATTAATATTATTATTTGGATAATGTAAAGGTTAAGTCTTTCCGTTATACTGTAAAATTAAATATTAGTAAATATATATATATAATATATATAATTATAATTTAAGCATTTTTTTTAGCTCAAAGGGTTAGCTTAATTGGTAAGATGTGGGTACACTCTCTTGGTGAGGGGTACGTCACGAGTTTGAGCCTTAAGTCCTTTGGGGTCAGGCCTTCAACAAAGAAGGTGGACACGGTTCAGCACCCTTACCCACCCATGAAACATGAGGAAGTTATTGGTGGGTTTTTGGGTCAATTTCTGTTGGAAAAAAACATAAACGTTTTTTTCAAATTGATGTAGGCATTTTGGCTACTAAGTTTTGTGAGGTCTATGGTTATTTTTACATTAATGCCACTTGCTCTCGTTATTAGAAATTGGAAATAGAAGTTTGGGTAAACTAAATCCTTTGGGGTCAGGCCTTCAACAAAGAAGGTGGACGGTTCACCACCCTTACCACCCATGAAACATGAGGAAGTTATTAGTGGGTTTCTGGGTCAATTTCTGTTGGAAAAAAAGAATAAACATTTTTTGAAATTGATGTAGGCATTTTGGTTACCGAGTTTTACGAGGTCTATGGTTGTTTTTAGATTAATGCCACTTACTCTTGTTATTAGAAATTAGAAATGGAAGTTTGGGTAAACTAAATCATTTATAATCCATTAAATTGAGTGGTCACAATTCCTACAATTTCTTAATATGTCACACCATTATTTGATGGACTAGATTGTATAGATTTTTCCATTCTTCTAGCTTTTAAGATCTCTCGCTAGTTGATAATCCATCAAAATCTAAATGGAGACATGGACATGATTTTAATTGAGTACTCTTTGTTTTACTTGGTTGGTCTCTTGTTGTTGTTGCTTCAATTTTGCAAACACTTGAAAATGGTTACGTTTTAGGGATTGTCTTCAAATGGTGTTTATGCTTTTTGGTTTCCCTGGAATCTTCAAGAAGAGGAGCACGTTCAGTCATTTTGGTTTGATTAGATACATCATACATTTGGATTTCTTTAATAAATGCATGATACATAATTTTAAAGTCTAAATGCAAACTATGTATAGTTGATTATATTTTTATAGTTCTTAAAAAAACTATATTATAAGTTGTATCCATTTTAGCAGTATTGGTCTTTAGGTAACTTGCTATATTTGTTCATAGCACTATCATGCTAGTGTCTTGTAATAATTCTGAGTGATTTGTTGGGTAATGTTATTTTGAGTTATGTGGACATCCATTTACTGTGCCAATTATTCTATTTCTATGAATGAGACAACGACCCTTCTCCTTGTATTCGTCCACCTTGTTGGTGTTGTAAGCTCTAGCTCTTAAGGTGTTTTTCATCTCCTACTTGCCATGTTGGCCAAAAGTTCAATCCCTATAGTTTTCTAGATATGATATTTCCTACATTCACATCAAATTCAGAGGGAACTTGTCTTGGAATTATTTAATTCTCTATTATAGTCAGTTCTTCTAAAAGTCATTCTTATTCACATTTGAGACATAGAGGTGTTTGTCTCTAATCTACATACGACATGAATTTAACCAATGAAAACTTCGTGTTTGTTGGTATGAGTTTGAGTGACCATATATCACCACACACACACACACACATATTGTTGAGTAAGCCTTGTGCCCTGAAGAATATAGGGTTTACCTTGGGTACCATCCTCAAAATAAGGGGAAGTGTATGGGGGTTTTCCCCGAGATAATTTCATGGAAAATTAAATTACACACACACACACACAACACATGAATATGTTGTTAAGAACCGGAATCGGAAAACTCAACCAACATCAGGTTAGCTCAATTGATTGAAGGTGGGTACTCGAGCTTTCGAATGGGCCTAGGAGGATTTTCTACCCCATGTTAAATGTCCTTTCCCTGACGTTGTTCGAGTTTTTTTATTCCGGTTCTCAGCAACATATTCATGTGTGTGTGTGTGTGTGTGTGTGCATAATATGTAATTATCCTGGGGCAAACCCCTAGGCACTTCCGCTCATTTTGAGAATGGTACACAAGGTAAACCCTAGACTCTTAAGGGCACAAGGCTAAGTCAACAATAGGGCTTGAAGCCATTGCAACAATATTCTCATTATCAGCTTAACATGTCACTAATGGGAATAGAACATGGATGGGGAGAACAAAACTCCATCCAAAGCACTCGAACTAGTTCCAATACACACACACGCCTAAATATTAGTAATATTATCATCATCATTCCTAACATGTTAATTCCTCAAAGCTATAGAGATTTAAGAAATATTCTCTCTAATCTTTTCAAGCATAAAATTAAATGTCTAAAGCAACAAATTAATTCCTTACTATTTTTCTTAAGGTCTAAAAGACCAAGATTGGTATCAATGATCTACATTGCCCCGTCTATAATTTGTTTTTTTGTCTAGATAGCTTCAAAGGTAAACGAATGTTGATCAACATCATCCCCTCAAATTCCATAAAACATTAGAGGTCTAATACTGGTATCACTGAGTGTTACTCCTTCCATATTTGGACTCAAACTCCTTAGTATTGTATGACTTGTTAATGTTGTTATTCCTATTCTTTGTTGAATTGTATCTCTAACTTTTGTCTCAACTTAACTTTCCACTAGAGCCCGGAGGGGCAGCTCAATTGGTTGGTGCTTCTGATTCCAAGGCATATGTAGTCGAGGTCAAAGGTTCAATTCTCTGAGTATTTCGGGGTAAGGTTCACAAAACTGGAGCCGACAAGGTGAAGCCCCTTCAGGTGGGACCCATGGGAGTTATTCTTGTGGATTAAGTGTGTTCTGCCAAAGTTACAGGGTAGCGAATCACATTAAAAAAAACTAAACTTTATATTTTCCTACTAAAATAAATGTGGGGAGTGGTTTGAAAAGGGGATTACACAAACTCACTTCTCCAAAGATTTCTTGTAGTGTCCCATTTTGGCTAGTATAATTTTGTGATATCCGAAGAGGATGTTTTTTTATGGATTATTTATGTCAAACATATATGTTATGGAACTTATTGGGTCACTTGACTAGTGAACAATTATTTTTATGTATATATTATAAACATTGTTGCATATTTTCTTATGCGAGCCTATATATTTGATTAAGTCTACCATATTGATTTTGATTAAGTACATGTTATATGCATGTTTCTTTTTCTTCATTCTTTTAATGGCATGGATTATGATATATGATTTTGATATATGGCTGGTCATTACTATGCAAAACACATAATTGATTATGACTATGTGATGATACATGATTTATATGATTATGCATTCTTAACCTTGTAAAGAGAAGGATTTGCAAGGAACTTAGTCACTAGCCCACAACAATGCTTGGATCTAAAATGACTAGGGATGCCATGTATAAATTTGGGTAAAATGCGATTAAGTTAAATCATTATGAATTTTAATTAATGCTATTAATTTATAACAGTATGATTTGTGCAGTTCCAGGGAAACAATACCTTGCCAACAAGACCATCAAATGGGTATGAGCTCATAATTAGTGCATTGAGAGAAACATGGAATTTTAAGGTAGAATATATGAGAAGCCATGGAGGTTAGGGTGTGAAGCTATGAATCCATGTCAGATAAAGACATGGATTCTTGTATCTATGAAAATATTAGGGCATGGAATCTTAACTCTTTGAAAGATAAAAGCATGGATTCTTGGATCTATGGAATAGCTCAAAGCATGGAGTCTTGAATCTACCAATACATGGATTCTGAAGTACAAGGAAAGGGAGTGTATCGTAATAAGTCCATAATGGTACACAATAGGGGTATGGATTCCAAAATTTACCCACTTTTGAGGGGATTTAACTTTAAAAATATTTTAATAAAAAAGGTGAAACATTTAACTATGAATAATGAATAATATGAAATTATCTAAAAAAGACACATGGGGATGATGAATGTTAAGATAATCAGTTAATTAACTAAAATGAAGAAAACAAATGTAGGATTTCCACCTTAGGATAGGGTGGTGAATTATAGAGAATATTTCAATTTAGAAAAATAATTATTTTTCATGAGAGGGTGATGTGTCGCCCCTCTTAAGGCTTATAATACAAAATGACCCCCACGGTATGAGGGGGGACTGGAGAGTAACCAGATGTTGTTGAAATAGATTTGGAATTTTTTAACTAGATATCTAGGTTAGCTTTGCTTGGTTGATTTGGATTTGAGTGATGTTGAGAAGAAGAGGAAATTGTTTTCCTAAATTTGCATTTTAGCTCTCTATCATTGCATCTAGTTAATGTTTGTGATCTCATACAACTTGTGGGTTTCGGTGATAGAAGTACTTCTTGTATAAGGTTGGGTGGAAAAGAAATTGGTCTTTGGATTTGGCAAGTGGATTTGTTCAAGAGAGAAAATCAATTGGGCTTAAGCTAACATTTCATGTAATTAGGCAGTTTGTATGGTATTTGTGAAAGTAAAATTTGTATGTAGGGATTAAGGGAAAATAATTTGTTGTCGAAGCTAAACATATTCTTTATTTATTATTTTGTATTTTCCTCATCCTACGAATTTCTCCTTGAAAGAAGCAAAAGTATTTAGTGAGGGCATGTAAGAAGGTTTATCAAATTTGTTATTCCTTGTTTTTAATTCTTGCTTATGAAGAAATTTTAACTAGTGGTATTTGAATAGATTAGATAAATAATTGTGAAATTTTGGATGTTAGTATTACATGTGTGGTTGTAACGGCCACCTTCCATCCCATATGTTTGACAGAATGCAAACAAACTTTAGAAATTTTAAGTTATCTGGGTATTAGATAATGGAGTCTTGATACCACTCTAATGCATTCCATAACAACTTAAGGGGATATCCATAACATATGGACCTAACACCCCCAGTTTGAGTTTTAAAAAAATGGCTTCAGAAATGGATTCTATGATCTAGATAATTTTCCAAATTTTGCAAGCACCTTGTTGGTATCATCCTATGGTCTGATTGTGCAATTGTGAAAATCATTACCAAACACCTTAATGAATTATGGTAGTAGATATGGATGTAGCTTTAATGTCTACCAAGTGATTTTTTTAATGCCTTAATGAGTTGTATTAGTTTTCTATCAAACAGTTTGTTTTAAGTCCTCGATGAACTATATATGTTTTCCATCAAAGTGTTTGATTAGTGTGCACTTGTGAAAATCACTACCAAACACCTTAATGAATTATGGTAGTATACGTGGATGTAGCTTTAATGTCTACAAATTGATTAATTTAATGCCTTAATGAGTTGTATTAATTTGCTACCAAAATGCTTGTTTTAATTCCTTATGGATTGGATTAGTTTTCCATTGAAGTGTTTGATTAAATGCCTTAGCAGTTGTAGCTTTCATGCATGCAAAGTGTTTTATTAGATACCTCATTGTATATAGATTTCATGTATGCAAAGTGCTTGATTAAAGGTCTTAATGGCTTAAGCTTTCGTGTTGGCCCCTTTGCTTTTGATTTAGAAATTTGGGTATTTGTTTAAGTATGTTTATAAACAACAATGTTATAGTGCCAAGATTGTTGCCATGATTGATGTTCATGTGTTTGGTTGCATACAATATAAAAATAAGAGTAACTCACTCCAAGCATGAAAGGAATGATTCCTCATGTTTGTCCCTTATTTCTTATGTTAATTTCTTGTTGTGGAATAGATGGGATGTGTAAGTATTTTGACAAACTAGGCTTTATGGTATTATAATTATCTTAACACCTTCAATTATTGTAATTACATATTATTGGTCTAGATGCAATCTTCCTCAGTTATGCTTTTTCAATTACAGTTTCTATATAGCATTGTGTATGGTGTGTTTTGTTGTATTATTTCTCATAAGGCTTCTTTTCAACTTGTTTTCTTGTTATGTTTCATACTTGGAAATGATCAAGGGGTCCCTCGGTCATCTATTCCTATTATCTGAGTAGTACATCCTGAATATTTGAAGATACATGTGTGAACAGACTAGTTCTAGTTCCCCAAACTTGAATTGATCTTAAGTTTATCAAGGCCCTTAGTTTTATCCACTCATAAACCATCTAGGTTGTCCTTGAAGACTAAAGGATAAAAGCACTTAGACTTTTGAGAAAATTCCTTGCAATTCAAAGGGTCTAACTTCAGCAAAATGTCAACAACTTAAGTGCTTAACTCACCAAAACTTTAGCCCTTTAAGTACCTAATTTTAGCTCGGGTGTAACCACTTATATCAATAAAGCATCACCCAATTAATATCCTAACTCATTGAAACATCGACAAGTTTGATACCTTACCTCTTGAACATTTGACCATTCAAACCCTTAACTTGTCGAAATGTCAAAAATTCTAGCCCCTAATTTCCTAAAGCATAGGCCTCTTAGTTTCCAACTCAGCGACACAATGGGAAGATAGGAACCATTATTGTTGATGCTTCAACAAGCTAGTTCCTTAATCCATTGATATGATATGTTTCCACACCATGTAAACTCACCACATAAGGGGCTTTTGATTCAAATGGGACTTACATCTTCGATGTGTTGGAAGGGAAGGCCTATATTCCACTGACACATTGGTGGTGTAGAGGCATGTTATGTCGATCATTCCCTCCCCCCCCACTAGACCATATGTGCATGCATTGTATCCTTAGTATTAGTGAGATAGGGAGACTCTAAGCTAGTATGTTAGAGAGGCAGGCCTCGAGCTCCCCAAAAAGTAGTAACTCGAGCACCCAAACATTGAAGATAATAAAATGATAAAATAAAAATGGGGATAGATCTAACCCTTCACATGTGTCATCACTATTTAGAAGAAGTAGCCATTGGTTCAATAAGTCATTGTTTTTCACTTGGTCCCCTTGTTCGATGGTCTATCCAAAGTGGTCTAGTGCATAGGGTGATCTAGACAAGGAAGAAACACCGCCTCGCCGCTAACAACTCGATTGCTCAATATGTAAGCCCACAATTGATCCAACTATCATTTCGCACTAGGGGAGTTGAAAACAAGTTTTTCTTTAAAATATATTAGTCCCTTACCCTCCATCCAATGAAAACCAACTGTGTTTCCTTGAATATGTCAACTTGTGACCACCTCGTCGAGAAAAAATCTCTTTCCCTTGAATATGGCTTGACCCTAGGGTTATATATCATAAATTTAAAAAGGAAAATTTCCATTATGATATAAAACCCAGCTATGGCTATATCGGTCCCTAAATTGAGTTTCATAAAGAGCTCCTCCCACTAGTTTCTATTTCAATTTCTTGCACACAAGTTTGGACCCTTTTCTCCCTCCTATAGAAGGTGACCCCATAGAAGCTCTTCCTATTGTTGATTCCCATAGTCTAGCAACATCAATGTTGATACATAGCTCCATTAAACAAAGTTAGCATGAGGAACTAAAGATTCACCCCATTGGCATTTTCCTTGTTTAGTTTGCTAACCCACTAACACCATGGCTTCTTTTGACTCTAATGATGATGAATTGCAGGTCCAGGGGTACAAAATGGACTATAAGAGGACTAAATCCAAATATAAAATGGTCAATTCTCTATCCTCATATAAGGATGAGGAGGAAGTGTTGGTTCTCATGAATTATGGGTACGCCAATACAGAGCCATCATTCCACTAAGGGGGATTTACCAAATATTCAAATATGAACACTTCCCAGAAATCCCACCAGAAGATGATGATGACCTAGAGTTTACCACAATATTAAAAACTTAGGTCTCCGTGGAGTATTAACTAGACTTGCTCTCTTCCCATGTGTTGAAGTCATTTCTTGGCTCCTTCCTAGATTTGATGTAGACAACATGATGATTGATTATCCAAAAGAGAAATCCATTGCCTCTTTCCAACCTTTTGTTGTGGAGTCCTATTATAAACTCCCCACCTTATTTTTTATGGGACAGAGGAGTGGATCATTGCAATAGACCTAGATTCTCATGCCTTCCTGAGGAAGTGGTGGGTAAGCGGAAGAGGTTTAGGCCAAGGGACACAAGCTTGTACCCTACAAAATTCTCAAGACCTCCTTATAGGATGGAATCCACATTATTTTACAGGCTCTATGGAGAGAAATATGAAACACATTTTAGGGAGTCACATATGCCCATATTGCAGCAAGTTGCTTTGCTTGGTACTATTTTCAATTATGGGTCCATCCTCTCTACTAACATCAAGAAAGTTGTTCTAAATGTAAGAGACACAACTTCAAGGAAAATTTTCTAAGTTCAATATGTCTTCTTATCTTTTGGATGTGAATGTGAAAGTAACACCTTTCCAAGAATGGGATGGAAATGGCTACCGAAGGACTGTCCAGTCCATGTATACTAAAAAATATTGTGGGATCACAAATACAAAATATATTATGTCAATATGTCCCAGGAATTTTTTATGCCATTATATACCATCGTCCATGGGGATCTACCCAAGTGAATGTATGATAGATCTATGAAGGCCTTGGCTATATTAGGACATTGGTATGTCACCCAAAAGGGGACTTACTTATGAAACTATTAAGGCACTAACCCTCCCTATCGTCTCCCTTATTTTGCTACTGAGAAGTTAATCATGTTGGAAGTAGCATATCAAGTTTCTATTAATGTATTGGAGTAGTATTGGCAAATGCAAAGA
The DNA here is from genome assembly GCA_001517045.1 of Pseudotsuga menziesii. Lineage (NCBI taxonomy): Eukaryota > Viridiplantae > Streptophyta > Pinopsida > Pinales > Pinaceae > Pseudotsuga > Pseudotsuga menziesii. The sequence continues at coordinate 52,310 of LPNX010175685.1, read as the reverse complement.
AAGATGTTTGGCCCCTTTTTCCTCTGATTATTGGAGGATATTGCTTCAAAGACATCAAAAATGCCAAAGAGAAAACCCATACTATTAGTGTGTTTCAATTTGGAAATGGAAATTTCAAGAGGAATGATGCCAAAAAGATAGTAGAAAAACATTGTTGTTCCTACAAATTTACCTAGGCATATGCGAATGAATTTTGGGCAGATGAAGAAATGCATAGGAGAGTTAAGTTCCTTGATTAGATATCAAGGAGACTAGGAAACAAGAAGCAAAAATATGTATCTGAAGCAAGACCTCAAGAAGGGACAAGGGAAAAAAAGCAAGAAGAGGCCTCTAGAAAAGTCGCGGAGGAGGAAAGCAAGAAGGATGCAGAACTTAAGGTAATGGAAGAGAAATATTACAATGAGTATAGGAGAAAAGAAGAAGAGAGGTTGAAGAACAAAGAAAAAAGGAAAAGGTAGAAGAAGCGATAAGCAAAGAAGATCCCTCTTCCATAAATCCCACAGTAGCTTCAATGGACTTTTCACTGCTTTAGAAGAAGATGTTGTTGCTTCCCTAGAATCCTTTGTCTATGATAAGAGGAAAAAGAAGATTGTTAAATAAACGTAGATTAATATCAAGCTTGTCGAGATGATTCTACTGGAAATCACAACTAAGACTCTCATATGTACTAATATCAATTAAGATCCTATCCTTACAACTAAAGCAAATATATCCCTCTCTCTTGGAAACCAAGCAAATGTGCAAAAGATGGCCAGTAAAATAAAAGCTTATAAACAAAGTATAAAGGATCTCAAAGGAGATGGTATCAATACACATTGATCAAATAAATATTTGTTATTATTTAAGTTTAATAAAATGATATGTAATTTATCAAAAACCACTTAAAATTTGTCTTTTCAATATCATTAACCAATAAAATAGTAAATAAATCATTTTATAATATAATTAAAAATAAATTAAATCAAATAATCCCGAAGTTATTATTAGAAAAAAAGATATTAGAGATTACATAAATAGAAGTGGAAACATTTTTATCGTTTAACAATTACAATATCACTCTAAGTAGGTAATAATAATAATTTACAATCTTGGTTTTCATTGTAAGAAATCGTTACAAACATAGACAGGTGGGTCAAAAGAGAACCGACTTCAATCGATTAATGATATTTACTAACAAATTGTATGGATCTTAATGTATGGGTGTACTAAATGGAAATTTTGAAGGGATTAATTTGATAAAATTGGAATGACCTAAGTAAAAATGGCATAGAAATCAAATAAAAGATCATTATTTGATCTTGATTCACTTCGGAAAAAGCTCTATGGTACAATGAAAAGAAAAATAATTTAATAAAGAATTATTTAAGTAAAAAAGCATAGAAATCAAATAAGAGAAATAGCTGCAATGCAGCAAGTTTTTGTTATATAAAAATGGTTAATAAACAAGTTGGAAGTTTAAAATGTTATTAATAATAAATTAAATAACAATAAAAAAACTTAATGCGCAAACAAAACTAAGAACAGGTCTCCAAGATTATGTAAGATCTAGAATAGAAAAACAAAGTTTAAAATGTTATTAATAATAAATTAAATAACCACCAAAAAACTTAATGAGCAAATAAAACTAAGAACATGTCTCCAAGATTATATAAGATCTAGAATAGAAAAACAAAGTAGAATACTTTATGCCCTCTTGGATCTTTTTTTTGTCTGAGTGGATACTAGAAAATGAATACACAAATATTAAAATCCATGAGGGTTGTCCTTGTCTATGTTTGGAGACATTTGGAATGCAACAATACAATAAATTATATAATGTAGTTAGCTTAATCCAAACACACTTATGTAAATGATATTAGAAAGCATGGAAATCGAATTTACCTTTGAAATAGGTAAATGCATCAAAGAACAAGGCATGTAAGCATAGCCATTGCGAAGTTTTTGTATCCATTTATGATTTGGCACGCTCCCTACCTCACACAATGATTTCACCACCAACTCATAACACATACTTTCTATGTATTTGTGGGCTTTTTGGTGATTGAAATTTGAGAATTTCCAACCATTATGTTTACAGTTCTTTTCTTTACCCCCATAAGGTTCTTAGTTTATGGGAGGTAGTTGATTGAACTCAACCATTATGTTTACAGTTGCTTTCTTTACCCCATAAGGTTTTTAGTTTATGGGAGGAAGTTGATTGAACTTAGCATGTTCATGTATTTATATCATTATTTAAGTCATTCTAAACTAATATAATTGGAGTGATAGAGCTATTTTAAATTATTAATTAAAAAAAAGTAAAGGAAGTTTTAATTAAATCAGTTATAAAGTATAATCTTAGTAAGTTTACTAAATAGCAAGTTAAATGAACACTATGATTTAGTAATACAAATTAGGTTAGATTAAATAAAATTAATAAAAAAGGGCAATGGATTTGGAAGAAACTTTAGTACACTTATTCCATTAGCCTTGAACCTAGAGATGCATGAAAAGTAAACGAGCCTTGCTTGAGCATTGGGGAAGCATTGAGTTAGTTGTAACTTGTATATTATTACCAGGTGCCAGGTAATGGGGATTTTTGAAAAGTAAACGAGCCTTGCTTGAGCATTGGGGAAGCATTGAGTTAGTTGTAGCTTGTATATTATTACCAGAATGGGGATCTTTCAAGTTTGAGAAGACCCGAGATTATCTTCAAAAGTAGTTTTTTATTATTTTGGAAAGTTGTGATGTATTCTTTGCAATCGTGTATGTGTTTATCATGTGCAAATTCTCGAATCTAAACATATCACTGGATCTAAATGAAGGCTTAAGATATACATATAATTATAGACTAGACATATACTGTTGGAGGATCAAGTCGGTAAGACGACTGGAACGATAGCTGACTAAGTCGATCGGCCGACTAATTAGAAATTAGGTCGACCACATAAGGTCGTGTCGGTTGACTGAACCGACAGGTATTTATTTGTAACTGTTTTGAAATTTATATATATTAGGTTGTTGAGCCAGATGAGAACTCGGTTCAATTCTCTGTATTGTATGGACCCTTTCATTATAATATAATTTGTGGTTCTACCTACTTGTTCTTGTCTCTTGTCTTTGTTATGTATGTATGCTTTTAATGTGTATTATTGGTAACCCTATGTGATCTGTGAGATTACAACATTGGTTTCGTTGTCGGTAGTACATGTCTGAGATGTATACAAGCAGATGATATCAGAACAGGAGATTAAGGATTGGTGGGAGGTAAAATAGAAAACTACTTGCAGAATTACACACGAAGAAACAGATTAACGACTGCTCAAGAAAAAGAAAGGTTCTTTACTGAAACCCATGAGAAGTTTGTAGAATCAGTACCCCAGCTCTTGAAAAAACTTATGGATGAAAAAGCCGAAAGCGAATAAAGACCAACAACTGCTAGAAAAATTGATTTGAGGGGGAAGGACAAACCTGTCGGAGTGGTTTGAAAAGATCACCGACGAATTCTGTGAGGAACAAGCTATAGAAGAAAGAACTTCAGTGGAAACCATTCAGAAGAAATTCTATACAGACCTTGCTGAGCAATTCTTGTGTTCCTTACCGACCTTGTTGTTTAAGTTCCTGATAGAGAAAGGAGTGGTTCATATCGTTGAACCTCGTCCATCACTACGCGGACCGCCATGAAACCCTAATTGGGTGGAAAAACAAAAGAAGTGGGAGAAATTCATTGCTGAAAGGGAGTGGGAATACTTCCTAAGCAAGTAAACAGAACTATCTGGGATTTCTAAAGCATCGGGTAGGATATGGGGGGGTAGCTGGTTGTATGTCGAGGTAAAGTGGAGAGGATTCTAGTCGACTAAAGAGATACCATTCACTAGCAATGAGAAGTCGACCTAAAAAGGAAATCGAAATGGCAGTGTCACATAAAGATACGATGGACTTATAGAAAATAGAGAGGGAGAAGAGGCTGCAAAGAAGGGAAGAAAGAAGAGAAAGAGTTATAGCACTGCAAAGAGGAATGAGTACTAGGGTGACAGACCAAGAGAGAAATCCGCTAGATTCGGGTCATAACCAACAAGAAGAAGGCATGGAAGAAGAAGCGTCCCCTATGGAAGAAGATTTGTGGATAGAGCAGCGAGAAGATCTCCAAATAGAAGTTCCCCAAGAGGTAAGATCTATATCTCCAACGAATCTGAGTACCAGGATACAAACCATTGTCGAAGAGGACCTCAGACTAAGAGATGGTGAGTTTGGTATATGGAGCCGACTAGACGACGAGAAAAATGATGATAATCATCTACTTATCCGTCAACCAGAAGAAGGAAAATGGGTCACGCTTCAAGCATTACCCTCCAACCGAAGTATCCACTTACTTTACCCGACACATGAAGGAGCACCCCCCCTTCCAAATACAGCTTTGGAGAATACAGAAAATTTGGATCTGCAGACAAATAATTGCAATTGGACATCGATAGGATAAGTCGACCCCGACCGACTGCTTGTCGGAGAAGAAACGACAACTAAGATGATAGATGGAAACGAGAGTTTTGTCGACAATATTTCTACACAAAGGAATAAACAAAACATCCCACTACCCCCACCACTGCCACCTCCTGAAGAAGACAGTGGCAATGACTCCGACATGGGTCACGGGTCAGCACACATCCCTCTATATGAGGGCGACGAGGATCCCAGACAACATTGGTTCATCTGCGAATCGACATGGGAGACAAACCAAGTCACAGATGAAGACAGACATATGGCGCAGTTCGCTAGTGCCTTAAGGAAAAGAGCATTAACATGGTATATGATCTTTTCTAAAAGAACCCTCGAAGAAACTAAAGCAGAAGTCAAAGCGCATTTTTTGTCGTTCTTTAAAACTCCAGATGCAAAACATCTGGCAGCTAAGAAATTAAAGACAACATCACAAAAGTTAAGAGAAATTGTTCGCGACTAGGACAAACGTTGGAAAGACCTTCTCAGCCAATTGGATTATGTCATTGATGAGCAACTATTAAGATGTGGTTTCTTGCAGGTCTGTCACAGAAAATTCATCGGAACATAAGTCTGGAGACATTCAAAACTTATGAAGATGTGCTTACTAAAGCTCTACAAGTAGAAATGGATGAAGATATTCCAGCATACCCCACAGATCATAGACTGGAGGAACAGCTTGAGATCATGCAGAAATCATCAAAAGAACTAAACCTTAAGAGTTAGGATATTTGGTGCACGAAATGCTCAACGATCGAACATTCAAAAGACAACGTTGACAAGATATCAGCCGATAGGATGTTCGATTTGTGCGAACAAAGTTTTTTTGTGACATTTTCCAAGACCATGGCGATCACACGACAAAAGATTGCTTGTTTAACATGAAAAATGGCAAAGCATCTTGGTGTGCTATCTGCGAAACAAAGAATCATGCCATGGGCGACTGCCATCTAATCCTAAAAAACCAACAACACTATCACGCAGTCTACCAGACTAATGTAGTCATACAGAACAATGAGCAACGAAACAATGCGCAAAATGACCAAAATAATCAAAGGTACGAAGGTCGTCGATACGAGCGCCGGTTCGAAAACCAACGTGGAGGATATGGAATTCGAGGTCAATTATCTGGGAATCGCGACAACCAACCATGTCGGCCCATCCAATGTTTCACATGTTACAAGGAAGGACACCGATATGCAGACTGTCCATACAAGGATAGAACTGACTTAAAATTCTGTACTAGTTGTGGAGTAGGGGATCACTCATTAGAGGATTGCCCTACTATGCTTGAAAAAATAAATAAGAAGAAAAATGTTAATGTCTTGTCGTGTATGCAAAAACATGATATAATTAATACAAAGAATCTCCATATAGTAACCCGACAAGGGACAAAAATTGGGAATGATAACCCATGAATAAGCAAATAAAAGGAAAAGAATGTTAATCCTGACCCAGTAAAAGAAAAACAAATATATAAAGATGCAACAAATGTATTTAAAGAACTTGCCCGACAAGAAGAAGTTGATGACAACTGACATAACACAATAAAAGAGTTAATACACTTAGTACAAAAAGATAAAACAGTATCTCAATTCATCGACTTGTTGTATAAAATAAAACACAACAACAACACCAAAAAACAAACAAAGAGTATCTGCAGTCTAAACCAAAAAGATAAAAGTGATGTCGACCCACTTGTTGACCTGGAAATTGAAGGATACCATGTCCGACAAGTCGCGCTCGACTTCAGATCACAGGTAAATATTATGACTCGAGACACTTGGGAAAAATTGGGTAGACCTTGACTATACGAATCAGGAATATACCTGAAATTAGCCGACCAAGGCCTAATTGAACCTATCGGAGTATGAAAAAATGTTGACACAACAATAAAAGGAATATCAACCAAAGTTGACTTTGAAATTATTGACCCTAAGGAAGGATCTAGCTCCTTCCCAGCATCAGTAGGTCGACCTTGGGGAAGAAAAATGAAAGCATCGATATCCTTAGACAAAGAAAGAATAAAACTAAAAGGAAACAGACAAAAGGTCGTTGTACCTATTCATCCATCCCAAGGAGAACCTTGGACAGAACCTATTGATGAAGAAGTTAACATCCGACAACTATATAAGATACAGAATAATGAAGATTACACAGAACCCAATGTCTACGGAGAACTTCACTTAGGTAATCAAGAATCAGTAGAATATAATTCAGATGTAGAATTATATGATTGGGAAGTCGAGAACTATGAAACACAAGCAAGAGGTTGCTGTTCAAAAAGTGCAGAAAAAACCAGTCCGACAGTGCTTCTTGGTGTCCACCATACCAAAAATATTTGAAAAGAAAACTAGGGAATATCCTACCTTAAAACCAGTAAATATAAATAATACACAAATACCAAGGTATAAAGAAAGAGAATCACCAGTCATGCATATAGAACAAGTATCCAAAAACATTGGTGAACATGGACGACTACAAAGCCTAGTGGAAACCTTTACAGGCCAAGCTGCTAGATGGTGGGATACCCATCAATCAAGACTGCAGACTTGGACAACAGCTTCAACTTTATTCATAGAAATATTTGGAGGAAAAAAATTTACCAATCAAGCCCAAATACCTATGTTCATCCAAGGACAAGATCCAGAAGAGCACATAAGAACATGTGAAAAAGAATGGAAAAAATTTGGGTATAAAGACGAACGTACATGGCCACACATGTTTCCATCAACACTCTCCGACTTACCAAACAAATGGTACAAAATGGAATAAGCTCGAGGTGAAACATTCCTATGGCATGAACTCAAAGAGAATTTTATCAAAGATTTCAACATTGTACCACAAAATAAGAATTTGGTCGAAACGGTAAAAGAGATCAAAGCATTTGTACAACCGACAGAAAACAAAACCCTAAAAGACAACCGACCGACAATAAACTGTAACAATATACAAACCGGAACAATACTACAGTCCACAATACTACAGATGGAAAATGAAAACCCAGAAGGGAAAAGCTTTAGATGGAAACCAAACCACGACGAAACAACAAAACCAATTCTCACAGTACTCAAAGTTGAGACAACCAACAAGAAGGATAACGACCGAATGACTGCAGCAGATTTCCCTGCCACATTTTCACAGTTTAAGGAAGGGAGCTGACCAATCAATGAAGCCAAAGCACCGGAATGGCTAGATGCTAAAGTCAAAACTAGAGAATTCAACATCTCAAGTGATGACCGACCAAAAATGGAAAAAATTGGAGACTACTGGAGTGAAGAACAAACAACGGAAATAGTGAACTTATTAAAAGAATTTAAGGATGTATTTGCCAGAGATTATAAAGACCTCAAAGGTTTAGTCCATGAAATGGGTGAAATGAAAATCGACATTAAACCTGATGTTCGACCTGTGAAGAAAATACCATATAAGCTAGCTCATAAATACAAAGCGATAGTCAAGAAGGATATTTATAACATGCTTGCAGCATGTATTATCTACCCTATTGACCAATTAGAATGGGCAAGTCCAATGGTTGTTCAACCAAAGAAACATGATCCAACCAAGCTAAGAATTTGTGTCGATTTCAGAGAGCTAAATAAAGTTACATTAACAAACCCATTTCCAACACCTTGTGCAGATGAAATCTTAAATGAGGTCAGAGGCCATGAATGCTACTCATTTACAGATGGATTCTCAGGTTATAACCAAGTACCAATAGCCAAAGAAGATCAGAAAAAGACAACATTTGTATGTGAATTTGGTTCATTTGCTTACAGGGTTATGCCTTTTGGACTAAAAAACACACCTGCAGTATTTTCCAAAATTGTGGTCAAGGCATTCCAATAATATATTTACAAAACAATGGCAGTATACTTTGATGATTGGACAATATACTCTATTGTAAAAGATCACTGCAAATGGCTAAGGCTTATGTTGGAACGATGTCGACAGATCCAGTTATCTTTGAACATCAAAAAGTGTATATTTCTGACCCCCATAGGGATATTATTAGGACACATTGTCTGTAAAGAAGGTATTAAGGTTGACTTTGCAAAAATAAAAATTATCCTCGACTTAAAACCACCAGTGAACTCAAAACAAGTCAAGGTATTACTCGGTCATACAGGATACTACAGAAAATTCATAAGATATTATTCAGACATGACCTACCCACTGGAAGAACTACTAAGAGAATATAAAGAGTTCGACTGTACAAAGGAATGCAACATATCATTTGAAAAACTAAAAAGAAAGCTAGTCGAGGCACCCATCCTAAGGTTTCCAAACTGGTCGACCAAATTCCATGTACACATAGACGCATCAGGCCTGGTAATAGGAGAAATCCTAACTCAGCCAGGAGATGATGGAATGGACTACCCTATAGTTTACAGTAGCAGAAAACTAAACAAAGCTGAAAGAAACTATTTGACAACAGAAAGAGAAGCATTAGGAATGGTCTTCGCACTACAAAAATATCGACACTACCTACTAGCTAATCCATTTATCTTTTACACCGACCACCAAGCACTAAAATACCTCATAAATAAGTCCCTACATCATGGAAGAATTTGTTGATGGCTACTTCTATTCCAAGAATTTGAATTCGAACTCGTCGTTAGACCAGGTAAGTTAAATGTCGGTCTCGACCATTTATCCCAAGTCGACACAGGAAAGGAACCGACAGGAGTCGAAGATGACTTACCGGATGCACATCTATTTCGAATAGAAGCAGTCCCAACAAAATTGGAGGAAATAGCTCAGTTCTTAGAAAACGGGAAAGCACCAGAAGGCATGAATACGAAGAAGAAACAAATCTTAGCCATGAAAGCTGCACCATATAGCCTCATAAATGGATTCCTATATAAAATGGGCTTGGACGACATCCTCAGAAGGTGTGTACTGGAACATGAAAGAAATAATATTATGCATGAAGCACATTACGGACCTGCCAGAGGACATTTCCAAGCAGACACAACTGCAAAGAAAATCCAACAATCATGGTTGTGGTGGTCGACGCTTTACAAAGACTGCAAAAATTTTGTAAGCCAATGTGATAGATGTCAACGGCTGGGTCGACCCCTGCCTAGTACAGAAATGCCCCTGATATCAGTAAACCCAAGTTTGACATTTGAAATTTGGGCCATCATCTTCATAGGACCATTTCCCATACCAGCAAAAGAACAGGTGCAAGGTACATAATAACTGCAGTTGAGTACGTAACCAAATGGGCAGAGGCAGAACCAGTTGACACATGTTCCAGCGAGATAGCTGCTAAGTTTATCTATGAGAATATCATTACCAGATTTGGATGTCCAATAACTCTAATCAGTGATCAGGGAACACACTTTATTAATAAAACTATTAAAACACTAACAGATCAGTTTCAAATCAATCACCGTCAGAGTACAACTTACCACCCTCAGTCGAATGGGGCAATTGAAGCATTTAACAAAACATTAACAAAAGGATTAACAAAAATATGTAACACCGATAAAGACGACTGGGATGAAAATATACCTGCAGTGCTATGGACATATAGAACAACATACAAGCGTTCAACCGACCAAACACCATTTCGACTAGTTTATGGACAAGAAGCAGTAGTTCCACTACACTTTCGACAACAGAGATTTTACATGTCGATGTCGAACAAGGAAGAAAGGACCGACTGCTGCAACTAAGTAAGCTTGAAGAACACCGACTAATCGCATTACAACATCAGGAAATCCAGAAACAACAACAAAAGGCATGGCACAATCGAAACATCAAAAACAAAAACCTATCGATAGGAGACCTTGCCTTACTATACAATAGTCGAGTAAAAGGAAAACCCAAAAAGCTACATACATAATGGATGGGACCCAATGTTGTCGAAGAGATACATGCCAACGGATCAGTCCGACTACGGATGTTACAAGGCATAGTATTTCAAAAACTTGTTAATGGTGCCCGAATAAAATGGTACAGAAACTAAACAAGTCTAAAAAAAAAACATATAACGACCATAACGGTTAAACAAAAGCTATAAAAATATGAAAATCCAAAAAGCAAAATAGGATCGAAATACATAAAGAAGTATGACAGGGAATCACCACTACGACAGCCGACATCACGCCCATCGACATAACACCATCGACTGCTCACATGATCGACATCGACCAATGGCCTTGAAAGTCCCATCATGCCTTCATGACTACGAGCAACAAAATCAAATCACCATTAACGCAAACTCAAGTGTTCATGCTGGACCATCATGTCTGCCATTAATACATCCATCAACAAAAACGTCAAACGCATCAACTATAAATACTGAACCGCCAAAGGATCACTTACAGCATTTCAAACAGAGAGAGCAACTTAGAAACCAGGCGACCGAAAGCCAAGAATACCGAAGTAAAGTCGACTAGCAGACTGACAAGATGGCACCAAAACAAACTAGAGCTTCATCCAAGGCTAAAGAACTACAGACCGCGGAGACACCATTGATGAGGAGACTCAAAAACATCAAGAACGCCAAGGTTCAAGAGGGCTCATGGGAGAAACTATGGGCCGAGATTAAAGAGTGGGCCTATGTCGACAAAAATCCTACACAAGCTGCAGAGAAAATAAAGCACAGTACTATTGTGAATTACACCAGCGTAGATCCAAATCCTAGGCTCTATCAAGCGCCGAGATGGATCAAATCTCTCGAGGTGCAAACCTCTTCTTAGGTATAAATTGATTTGATTCAAACCAAAAGACACATCTTTTAATTTAAGGTCCACATATAATTTTATTATTATTAATATTTAATATTATTTATGGACGACATATAATATTTTTTATTTTGTTATGAACAAACTACAATCATGGGTTGTTTAGGAGGCCTTGCACATGGTTCAAAGCCTCCTAAAACATGTACAATAAAACCATGGGTTGTTTAGAATGCCTTGCACATGGTTTTAAAACCATGTCCAAGGCCAACATTTTTTTGTGGATAATTCAATTTTGTGTTTTCTTCTTGACCCACATATTTTTTTTACGGATAATTAAATTTTTACTTTTTTATTGTTTTGTTAGGTAGAAAGATTACAACATCTCCCCCATATTAGATTGTTTTTGTGGCCGACATTTATTTTGGCCTATTAGAAAATTTAGTTTTTATTAATAAAAATAACTTTATTAAAGTGATATTATTTTTTATTTTGTGTTACAAAATCTCTCCCATAATATTCACTGTCACTATTATTTTTTGCCGTTACATCACGTTACAAGATCTCTCCCATAATATTCATTATCACTATTATTTTTTGCCGACATGTTAGTAACGTTACATCACGTTACGAGATCTCCCCCATACTGGGCTGTAGAGCGCCTCTCGGTGTAATTATCCTCAAAAACATATATTTTTTCCTTAGTTCAGTGTCCATGAAGGATTAAGGGAATCAACGTCGAATATTCTCAATATTATGGGCGTCACCTTCAGCGTCCCTGTCTAAGTTCTCCCATTTTCTTTCCTCCTAAAATGAGCAGGGATATAAAAGTGTTGGTGTCTTTTAAAATAGTTACTCTGTTCACAATTATTTAGTGAGTTAATTTATGTCAAGCTCTGTATGAAAACTATGGTGTATTATGAGGTCAATTACTTTTCTCTTTGTAATATTATCTTTTACTCCTTTTTATCACTTCTAAGTTAACATATCAATTTATTATATAAAAAATACCATACGGTTAGTATTGTAACACTATATATATGGTGATATATATAAACACTAAATAATATATATATATTAAAATAAAGTAATTTTAATTATGAAATGAATTATTTTAGAACGTTAAAAACATTATAACATTTTCGAAGTTTTTTTATTTTACTATATATTTTAAAATGAATATTGCATTTTTTATATAAAATTGATAGAAAAATGGACAATGATATGAAAATTAATTTGTAAGCAATGAAATTACCATGAGGTTTCCCATTTGCAATTAATGCAGATGCGCGAGTAAAATATTACAATTCAGTTTCATTTTAATACTTGCTACCTATGCAATATAGATTTATAAGCCAATGTCTTATTTTGAATCTATGCTGATATCCATTATTCCATTGCTGTGTTGGACCATTCTGGGCTTGCAGTTTGGACATGAATGCTCTGAGAATTCCTGAAAACATTGTTCGGATCGATTGTGCTCTTTACCTTCACAAGTCTGTCATAGTTATCAGCAAAATATTTCTCACCCCATGACCTCGCTTCTTCAACCGTGGATGTCCCATTTGGAGCTACACCCAAATCAAGATCCACAAAGTTTACATAAGAAGCCCTTGCAGAGTTCGAAACATAAGGAGTCATACACTGGTATAAGCTTCGCATCCAAGCAATAGACACTGCATCTTTGCTCGAATCCTTCCATTGAATTTGATACTGAATCGAGTATAAATTCCCTGCTCGATGCGGGTACGGTATCTCAGAGGACGGTATTTGATCCATTATTCCCCCAAAAGGATCGAAAACAACAAAAGAATTGCGGTTCTTCTCCACGAGTTCCCAAGCTCCAAGCAAGCCCGCTGGTGGTATAGGTTTTTCTACGAAATCAAACTTGGCTTTGAAGTAAACTTTGCTGGAATAATATCTTTGGCGTATTTCGGTTCTGTTCATTGATGCAGTGTCAGATATTGAGTCTATCCAGCTCATCTCTTTACAGTCGCCAGAGGCCATACCCAGTTACGGAAATCTTTTATTAACTATTTTCACGAATTCATCGAGCTGTCCCAGATACATTCCACGAAAGATCGCCTGAACATCCGTTCGCTCGTTTTTAATTGGGTTCCCAATACGATCACACGCATAAAGATATCATCCTCTAAAGCCGGTGCAATTGACTGCCATTGATGCGCAAGCTTCGTCACTGCGTCCGGTCCCGTCCTGACCACCATGAAACCTGTCACTACGGGAGGGACTTTTACCAACTTGATTCTCCATGCAACAAAAATGCCCCAGCTACCTGTCACTATTATTTTTTGCTAACATGTTAGTAACATTACATCACGTTACAAGATCTCTCCCATAGTATTCACTTTCACTATTATTTTTTGCCTACATGTTAGTAACGTTACATCACGTGACAAGATCTCCCCCATAATATTCACTTTCACTATTATTTTTTGCCAACATGTTAGTAACGTTACATCACGTGACAAGATCTCCCCCATAATATTCACTTTCACTATTATTTTTTGCCAACATGTTAGTAACGTTACATCACGTGACAAGATCTCTCCTATAATATTCACTTTCACTATTATCTTATGCCGACATGTTAGTAACGTTACATCACGTGACAAGATCTCCCCCATAATATTCACTTTCACTATTATTTTTTGCCAACATGTTAGTAACGTTACATCACGTGACAAGATCTCCCCCATAATATTCACTTTCACTATTATTTTTTGCCAACATGTTAGTAACGTTACATCACGTGACAAGATCTCCCCCATAATATTCACTTTCAATATTATTTTTTGCCGACATGTTAGTAACGTTACATCACGTTACATCACGTGACAAGATCTCCCCCATACTGGGCTGTAGAGCACCTCTCGGCGCAATAAACGCACCACTCATGGCTAGTTTTGGAGGCACAAAGGAAACAACGGTAAAATTTATCATAAGCCGGTACCACAACGGCAGATTTTACTTCGACAGACCAGTCGAAATCTCTGGAGAAGTAATCTATAAATTGATTGGCTTATCAAACCAAGGTGATCTAGTACCAGTTAGAATAAAAGAAGGGCTGGTAGAAGAACTAACTGGATCAGCATCAAGCAAGAACTCCAAAGGGCTAATGATTAGCCAAATACAAGCGCAAACGCCACAAATTGTGGCTAAAATCATAGCCACTGGGATTACACCGGCAGGTCGAGGAAGCGACCTCAAACTAGATATGTTGGAGGTAGTAGATACCATTGCCGACAGGGGAAAAATATACAGATGGGCTGAGTATGTCGCCGACATGCTCAAAGGAATTTGTGAAAAATGCCAGGAGTCGGGAGGGATTATAAGGTCCCCATCCCTTATGATATGGATAGTCATGTACTCCTTGTGGCATGTTGGGGACAAACAATTTCAAGAACACAAAAAATTCCATATGTGGAGATTCAAACCGTTTTCCCAAAATGGAACAATGAAGGAACTAGCAAAAGGCAAAGTGTTGTTAGAAAACTGGTTCCAACAACTAAAAGTCCAAACGACCAGATGGAGGGTGCCCCAGAACATCCGACGAAGTCTGCCCAAAACTGCCCACATCCAGTTAGAACTCGACCATACCGCGGTGTGGTACATGCAGGGTGCCAAGGCAAAGGCAAAGACTCTTGACTACTACCCGATAGTCAAAGAAATCTTCCGGGAGTTAGCTCGACAGCTGGTTACAAAATTATCGATACCAGCAAAGGCAAAAGAGATAGACCTATTAATAGAAGAGACACTGACAGACCAAGAGAAAGAAGAATATTATGAGCTCAGCTTATACATCAACACATTTGCGTCGGAGGAGACACCGGCAGAAAACACCGGTCGACTACAAATTATTATCAAACCACCAATAGCACAAAGGGAAGAGACACAAATAGAACAGTCAGTAACCAATCCAACTGAAGAAAGCCTCGTCTCGACTCAAGACCAAGGGGGAGAGATAGATACTTAAAACCCTGAGTATGTTGTCACCAAATAAAACATACGCAAATTGTCGAAGGAGATAGCAGCCTCAAGAAAAAGAAAAAGAACTCAAGAACAGAAGCAGGGGAAGGGTAAGCACAAACTTATCATTGCAGAGTCCTCAAAAGATGAGGAAGAACTAGCAGCTATGGCCTGTGACATTATAGAAGATGCCGCAACAAACAAAGTTCTAGTCGAAACCTAGTTCCAAAGATTCGTCGAAGCCATGGCACAACAAGGTCGGCCGAAGAAGGTGAAAATCACAAACACCTCGACGGCCGAAAATGTTGTCGATCTCGTATCTACACCTCCACCCCCGTCTCCGACCAAAATCATACAAGAAGCACTACCAGCACCTCCTTCCATAAGCCCAATCGACCTATGTAAGAATGCTATGCCGAAAACCTTGAAGGAGAGGTTCAACCGAGACAGAGACTTCCATACATGTATTGAAAAACTGCTTGAGCTACTCACCTCGGTACAAAAGATCACCACCAAATGCCCTTTGTTCGAAGCTGGTGGATCTAGACTACGCGATCCTCAACCTGGCCAAGTACCCCAGAGGCCGAGGACTGTGGTAGTCATAAGTTCGACATTTCAAAGAAACCCTGACAACCAAGCTGAAGTTGTCGCAAGTCAGACTACGTCCCTCATTTCGACCGACCCAGAACCCAACCCACCAACCAATGAACCGACAGGAGACGAGGAAGGAGAGAACATGGATGAAATAAATCAAGAAATCGACGAACTGTTCTCCAACCTTCAGAAAGATTCACCCCCACATATCCACGACCCATCACCCGACCATATCTCCACCAATCCAATCACACCCGACCATTCACCAATGCCATCACCACCGCCCCCCAACCTAGAATCTGTAATCCAACCAGCTACACCTGAACCACCTCCGCTGCAACCATTAGCGCCAACAACATTCGCATCTGGACCCTCGGTGCACAACCAACCAGATGCAAAACCAACTACAGCAATCATCCAACCTACCCAACCAAAAATACCTTCAACCACTGCTAGCCAACAGCCAGACAACCCAATTCTAACTCTTGCATATACACAGGTGCCAAAGCAAGCAGAGCAACAAAAGCATAAAATAAAGAAAGACAAAAAGAAGAAGGACCATCAAAGCCAAATGACAATGGTCCACATCAGTCAACTTGGATCGACCACTGCAGTCGATGCAACCAAGCTGAGGGATGGAGAATTAGGGAAACTCTTGGAAACACTGGCAATTGAAGCAAAAACAAGGAGCCAAAACAGACGTAAGGAGCTTGACGATACCGAAAAAGAACAAGCCAAGTTCCTTAACAAATGCAGAAACCTTGTGCAATCTGTGATACCAGGACCAACAGAGGTCGACACAGACAAGCTGCTAGAAAAATCTTATTAGCTGTGTGAGAGCGTGGTGTCGACGCTACAAGCACAGATGCAGGACACACGAGAAGGGCAGAAAGAAGAAACAGCTCGACTATTGATGCAGTAGCACACATCTTTTTCAGAAGCATACAAGGTACTGCAAGATCACATGGAGGAGTCGGTCATTACAGAAGAAGTACTGAGAGACTGGCCTGCTTATTATGGGCAAGTCTATCAGCAAACCCGGCAGACTTGACAAGAAATCCAAGCAATCGAGACGAGAAAAAGCATAGAGGAAGCACTCAAAAGAACAATTGAAAATCAAATAGTGCTCGAAACAGCCAAATTGCAGAAGCTCGAGCGACAAGCACACTAGTGGGTGCGGCAAGCAATTCCAAGTTTAGAAAAGTTAGACATCATCTGCCCTCAGATGAAACGACTTTTTGAAACAGCAGAGAAAAATGACGAGTCTATGGGTCTCGACATGGAAAGGATAGCAAAACTTTCCATTCAAGAGAAAATGTCGATATTATCAAGTCTGACTACATTAACCATCGACATACAGAAAATACTGCAAAGTTGGACGGAATTCCAACATCAGCTGGCAGTAATAGTTGAAGCAATTGTCGAAGTCTATGTACAGAAAAGACCAACCATCAGACTTCACAGCCCATGAAGATCGAACACAGAAATAACTACTTAGGACAGGCAAAGAAATTTTGGTACCTCCCTGTTTCTTCGGGACGAAGAAACGTTTTGTTTGTGGGGGAGATGTTGGAGGAGCAAGTCGGTAAGTCGACTTGAATGATAGTTGACTTAGTTGATTAGCCGACTAAGTCGATCGGCTGACTAATTAGAGATTAGGTCGGCCACATAAGGTTGTGTTGGTTGACCGAACCGACAGGTAGTTATTTGTAACTGTTTTGTAATTTATATATATTAGGTTGTTGAGCTAGATGAGAACTCGGTTCAGTTCTCTGTATTGTATGGTCCCTTTCATTATAATATAATCTATGATTCTACCTACTTGTTCTTGTCTCTTGTCTCTGGTATGTATGTATGCTTTTAATGTGTATTATTGGTAACCCTATGTGATCTGTAACACTCGATTCTTGGTAGTCATTGGTCACCAATGAAGGAATATGAAAATGTTACTACCAATCTCAGGTGCATTCCTTCATAGACATTTATTGAGATTTAGTTGAACGACTATTGAAATAGGAATAATGAGATAAGAGATCTCCAAAAGACATGTAACTAAGGTAGAGGCTGATCAATTGAAATTTTAACTGGCTTAATCAAACGTTCATTACTCAGCTAGCACTGAGTACAAATTCCTTTGTTTCAACCAACTCATAGTAATTGTTGGTCAAATATTCTTTCAGACAGTCTCATGTGAAGGACATAATAGTGATGAATTTTCATGACAGGTTGTTACAATACCAAATCGCCAAATAAAAAATATGAATTTTAGTCGCTTGGTATTCAGAGACCTCACAAATTGTAACGACCAGTAACGAACACAAACAACCATATATATTGTTCAAGCTGTAAATTGAATTTGTCAATTATATAGTTTCACAAGTCCATGTGCCATGTATGTCCTGCAGGCTTTCCTCATTCATATTTTTTTTTTAAACTACTAATGAAAACCCTGCATGTCCCAAGTCAGGCCGCGTTCGAAAAACCAACGCAGAAGATCCATGTTCTCTGCCTTTAAATCGGTAGGGTCTATTGCATTGTTCTTGGTTAAGTAGCTAGAAATGGCTCATCACTACTTACAATTTATTATTTTGTGATTCATGTTACGATGAAGCAGTATCAACACCCTCAGAAAATTCTTCGAATTTGAATGCTATGTTAAATTGAGGACAGGAAATAAATTTGTTTCCTATAGGGATAGGTTATCTTTATTTGATGTGTTATTCTTCTTCGTGATATAACACTAATAAATTGTGTATGAGAATGATTCAGATATATTGACACAAAATCACTTGGAGATAGGTGTACAATGAAGAGGAAAATAGTTGGAATTTCAGAGCGAGTCTAGGCATTAATTAACCTTGTAGGGGGTTTGTAGTAATGGTGAGTCCACACTGCCATCCGAAAATAGGGAGTAGATTATCAAGTTATCTCAGTCTTGATGGAATTGTGGAACACACAAAATCCAAACCCGATCTTAAGGTTGTAGATGGGCATCCATAATTGGATGTGGCCTATTTATGAACATTGTGATTCTACCTCCGATAATGGGGGATCTTCCCATCCTAGTGAAGATTGTACATAGTAGGACCTTCTCCATGTCGTCTGTCATGCTGATCTTTATACATTGAGGGTCAATTATGATATTTCAAATCTTTTTTCATGCACATACACTACATCTATTTATTGATATAATCTTTAAATGTCGGTTTCAAATTGCAAAAAAATTCCAAATAAAATGGAAACAACCATATTGCTTACCGCGGGGGATTTTGAAGAACTGTGGCTCTTGAAGAAACGCTTACAAAATGGCGAATAACTTACAGAGTTTGAATGTGAAGTGCTCCTCTTTGGAATTCAAAGAGGTGGAAGCAAGAGGAAGATATATACATTGATTAGTTCACTCCAATCCAGAAGCATCCATAATTTTTGAGTTTCTTCTTGACAATTCGGGCTCGTAATGCTCTTAATTTTCACCAAAAGTGTGATATCGAGATATGACAGATGAAACATACAGAATTCTTGAGCTGCTTCTTGGAAATTTTGCAACATGCAATATGCTAGGTCAATCACACTTTGCAACATGCTCCCATAAGTCAACCAACTTGTTCACGTGCTCACAAGTAACCATGTTTACTTAAATCATTAGAACATACACTAATGAACACAAGTGGCAACAGTAATACTACTAGGTACAACATGAACAAACATAAACAACCATATGGCTAAAACTATATCACGCCCTAATGTATCAGACATGCAAGAGATGTTAGAGCTACAAATTCCATCATGCTTGATAAAGGGACATTGACTAAGAATTCTTAAGTGGGGTAGCTAGTCCTTATGTGGTCATCAACTTACCATAAATTTGAATCCATGTGGCTTGGTCCACATCAAATCATCAAGAATATTACAAGAAATATATAGCAAATTGCATCATTGGTATGGTAGTCTTTGTTCCATCACTCGTCAATGGGAAATACCCCAAACACTTGTCTTCAAAAGAAACAAAGGTTATCCTTCGAAACATACTATACAATCAAAGTTCTATAGTCATGCTTCTTTCAATTTAAGCCTAACTCCAGTATACATTTCCAATCAAACTTGGAAAATGTTCAAGTCAATATTTCATTATCACCATTATGGTTAAGGGTACCACATCGCCCACTAGATAGGGGAATAATGGGTATGTAACAACACATTATGGTCTTTGGGTAGGGCACCACAATCTATGGGTTGCTTCCTCAATTATGGCCACTCTTTACTCTCCCATGTATGATCCTATTTTTTTATTGTGTTACAATGTGTTTTGCCTTAATGGCACCACAATCTATGGGTTGCTTCCTCAATTATGGCCACTCTTTACTCTCCCATGTATGATCCTATTTTTTTTTATTGTGTTACAATGTGTTTTGCCTTAACATGAGGATTTTATATCAATGAGTTAATGGTTGGAAAATGGGAATTTAAAATAAAGGTAGTGTAGATTGAGTCCTTCAATAGGTTCCCAATAGTACAATAAAGTAGAAGACACTTTATTACTCTATTAATAAATTTTATAGACTCGAGCTTTAAAAACTATTAAGCCTTGGCATTGTGCAAGTAAGGCCCTACAAACACACTATAGTAAAGTGGCAAATTATAAAAGGTTTGGGAGTGACAAATTTCCCTTTGGATCTAAGATAAGATAAAGATAATATAGGTGATTAATTTCTCTGCAATGATCCCTCTCCCCTGCACACTTGACGCCCTTAACGCTTCACCCCCCTCGTTCTGAACCTCGGCCCTCATCCGTACATTTCCTTTGGCAGTCTCGTGGCTTGCCTTGAGGGGACGGGGGGGGGGGAGTTCCTCCCTCGTCCAAGTCTAATCGGACCTCACAAATAGCACCTAGTTCTCAACCCAAAAAAATCACTAAAAATATGAACAACAGACAGCCACTGAAGGAGATGGAGACTGAGGAAGGACCTACATCCTCAATAAAAGGATCTAATCCAGACAGAAATAAATAAAAAAGTACATGCATAGAAAAAACGGCGGCTTGACCGCGCATAGAACTACCTCCAGTGAGAATCAATGCCTGAATCCAATTCATGAAGGATTGTGCATTAATCTACAAGTTCATCAGTATTTGGCCGACTGAAAAAGCCCTAATGGGTTATATTTTGGCAAAATGGAATCCTAAGTCCCACTTTGACCTCTAACTTGGATCAAAAGGATTCTTCATAGTCATATTTTCAAGGATTAGAGACAAAGACAAGGTCGTGGATGGAGGCCCTTATTTCTTTAACTCTGTAGGCCTATTCGTTCACAATTGGGTCGAAAGGTTTAACCTCGACCCCGAAGATTTCACATGGGCTCCCGTATGGATCTTCCTTTACTCTCTTCCACAAGAGTATTGGGATGAAGGAACCCTTCAAGAAATAGGAAATTTCCTGGGAGAATTTGTCAAAATTGTTGATCGGACTAGAATAAAAAAGTACACATCATATGCAAGGATTTGTGTCTACATGCATATAGCAAGGGTGCTAGCAGACTCTGTATGTCTAGCGCATAAAGACTCGGAGTGGATTTAACTAGTGGATTACGAGCATGTCCCTTTCAGGTGTCAAAAATTTTATGAGCACGAGCACCTCTACAGAGACTGCCCCCAAATAATCATGTGTCAGATTCTAAGAAGCCACAAACAACATATGAGGAGCATTTCACAAAGGTAACTTCTAGGCGCCACCCAAATAAGAATAATCCCACGATCAGCAAATCAGACCAACACCTACTAGAACATTAGAGGAAATTTTAGGTCTAAAATGGGCCTCCTAAGGAAAATTATAAAATAATAGTTAAAATAATAAAATATTATTTATTAATTTTGGATAAATAAAGAAAAAAACTACTTTTTTTATGTTCGTATTTTCAACATATCTCCCTGTGTTTTTACTCAAATTTCGAGTGGGAGGGCTCATTGGATGCGGAATTTAATTCGCATCCAATGAGTTCACACTGCATACTTTTGATGGACCCCACTACCCCAAAAATAATAAATACATCATCATCATGTTTTTTCAGGTATTTCTTGTTTTGGGGTAGCGGGGTTCGTCAAAAGTATGCAGTATGGGTACTTGTTGGATGCGGAATTAAATTCTGCATCCAATGAGCCCTCCCACTCGAAATTTGAGTAAAAACACAAGGAGATATGTTGAAAATACGAACAAAAAAAACAAAAAACAAAAAAAAATTATGACAAATATGTCAAGTCAACCATTATGGTTGACTCATATTTTTCAAATTCTATTGGTTCTTGAATTCCAAGTCATAAGAATTTATTGCTGGCTCATTTTCTTATAAGGCCCATTTTAAACCCCAAATTTCCTCTAATGTAGCTTTGACATTCTTGCAGATCAGCTGGAGGAAACTGAAAAACCCAGGTGGAGAGGACCAATCGGCCACAAAAAGGAAACACCAAGATACAAACAAGGATCAAATTCAAGATCCACATGACCCCTCTTCTTCAACGACAATTGTTTCTCTAGAGGTTCCTCTAGTTGCTACAAATCCATATCCATATGTGGTCATGGATGAAGACATGAGCGATCTAGATCTAGCAGACCTGGACCTCCTTGGAATTGAGGAATCTTGTCGTAGTAAAGCCTTTCATGCAATATCATCGAAGAAAAGCCGATTGTTAAAATATGCTCTTGTTAAATCCAGATCTAAATCCAAACGAGGAATTCAAAATTTCTTGCAAAAAGATCTGAAGAAAGCCTTAAGGGATCTCAAGAAAAGAGGCATGAAAACGAATCTACAGTGCCACAATACTCTTGGAACCAAGCTAGTTGAATCAAGGCAATATGATCAGCTCACGGATTTCTTCTCTTCCAATACCCCTATTCCCCATTGAATATTATCTCCTAGAATGTGAAAGGTATCAACGGTCTCACCAAACACAAAATGATATGTAGGAAAACTCTCCAGGAGAAGCCTTTAATTATCTTAATTCAAGAAACTAAATGTAGCAGCAACAACCTAGAAACCCCAATGGCACGTCTCTAGAAAGGAAACAAGGAAGTGGTAATGGATGCAAGCGGGGCCTCAGGAGGCTTAGCACTCATTTGGAACCCTCAAGAGGAAACCCTAAATGACTTTCTAGCTACAAAGAATACCATTTCTGCTTCTTTTCATCCTTTAGTACTAAATTTCATGGTTTTATTCCTAACATCTATGAACCTCAATCCCCAGAGCAAAAATTCAACCTTTTAAGCTTTCTTGAATGGTACAGGCACACAACACCCAGGAAACCATTGTTACTAGTTGTAGATTTCAATATGATCACCACCCTTCAGTAAAAGAAAGGCAGTTGCATGCCTTTAACGCAGGAGGATGTCAAATTCAAAGTTTTTATAAAAGAAAGTGGGCTAGTAAATGTCGAAACAACCAATGGCATCTTCACCCGGAATAATCGACAAGGAGGAGAAAACCACATAGCGTCAAGACAGGATCGATTTCTTGTCTCTGAATATATATCTGAGTATGGAATGAACTTGATCACCACAGTTCTCCCAGCCTTAGGATCCTACCATTGGCCCATCATCCTATGCTGGAATAGTGATGAAAACTCATTCTGAAGATCCTTCAGGTTTGAGAAGTTTCGACTCTCACACCCAAATTTCCAGGAAACTGTAAAAAGCTGGTGGACTGGCTTCCAGATAACTGGGTCCTTGAAAATGCACAACTTGTAACAAAAACTCAAATTCCTAAAGCAAAACTCAAAATCTTGGAACAAGAATGCGTTCGACAATATCTTCACAACCAAAGCCTCACTGGATCAGGAAATGGAATCCTTCTAGCAACAAATGATCATGGATGGCCACACGGAGGAAAGAAGCAAAATAGAAACAGATATCCAGGCATAGATAGATGAATGCTGCAAGAAAGAGGAAACTCTATGGAAACAAAAGTCTAGGATTGACTAAGTGAAAGATGGAGAACTCAACACAACCTTCTTCCATCACTCCACCATCCAGCATAGAATGCACAACAGAATAAGAACTCTCAAGAAAACAAATGGCACCAAAGTGGATATGCACAAGGAGATAGAGAAAGCACTAGTTACCCTCTACACAGATCTCCTATCTGAAGACACTCCTTGTGGAGCCAATGCCATCGACTAGGTCGTTAATCACATCCCTTCACTTATAACAATTGACAATAATGAAACTTCAATGTGGCCAATCACCCTTATGGAAGTAGAAGAAGTTGTCCAAAAAATGGTTGAAGACAAGGCGCCAGGTCCAAATGGTTTCACCATAAACTTTTTCCATCATTGTTAGGGCCTTCTAAAAGAAGAGATCTGGGATCATGGAAGAATCGCACAAAAAATAGTGGGTTCTCCCAGCTCTCAACGCTACATTCCTTATTCTCATTCCAAAGGACGAAAATTCATATTCTCCAAGTGAGTACAGACCCATAGCTCTTTGCAATGTCATTTACAAAATTATCTCAAAAGTCTTTTCTAACCCATCTTAAATCCCTCCTTCCTATCCTCATCTCTCCTAAGGAAACAAACTATGTTGAAGGTAGACAAATTTTAGATGGAATCATCCTGGAACATGAAGTCATCCATTCCCTAAAATCAACCAAAAATCATGGCATGCTCTTCAATCTTGACCTTGCCAAATACTTTAACAAGTTAAGCTGGGACTACATTAAACGGGTCCTCTTAGCCTTTGGTTTTAATCCTTCCTAGACCAAGTGGATCCTCTCCCTAATCTCCACTCCCTTCTTCTCTATTCTTGTCAATGGAACTCCCTCACCTACCTTCTCTCCTTCTAGAGGAATACGTCAATGGGATCCACTCTCCCCATTTCTCTTTATCCTCATGGTTGAAGGGCTTAGACACATTCTCAAGGAAAAGTGCTCTTTGGGTCTCCTAAAGGGCCTACACTTGCACAACAAACCTCCCCTAACGCACCAACAGTTTGTTGACAATAATCTCATTTTGGGTCATCCTTCAGTGCCAGAATCCATTATTTTACACTATATTTTAGAAGTCTTCTATGAGGCCTTGGGAACCAGCATCAATCTTGAAAATTCCCACATCTTTTTCATCAACACCCCCACTGTCACTCAAAGAAACATTGTTGGAATCCTCATTTTTTCCATTTCTTCCCTCCCCACCAAGTATCTTGGAGCCCCCCTAACAGACTCTACCATTAAGCATTCTTCATGGAAAGAGCTCCTCGACAAATTAGAGCAAAAGTTATCTTCTTTGACTTTCATATCACTCAATCTCGTTGTGCACCTTATCCTAATTAAGTCTCTCCTACAAGCCATGCCCCTTAACCTTTTTCGTGTTCTTGCAACCCCCAAATGGGTTCTAAAAGCAATCAGAACCACTCAACGTACTTTTTCTCTGGGGAGGAGATAAAAGTAACTTCAAATGGCCTCTCATTAAGTGGGACATTGCCTGCATGTCTAAGTCGGAGGGTCGCCTTGGTATTCGAGATCCTTCCAAAAGAAATGAAGCTCTCAATGCCAAAACATGGTGGAATTGGGTGGTGAAAAATTCAAATCCTTGGGCCGAACTTTGGAACATAAATTACGCCCCTAACTAGGACCAACAATAAATCATTTGGTTCAATCTTCTTATTCCACGCTCTCTCATTTGGAACGTTGCAAATTCACAAAGAGATTTGGTTCAATGGCATAGCTTTTGGGAAATTCGAAATGAGGCCTTTTCCCACTTCTGGATGAACTCTTGGCAGCAAATGCCTAATCTTAGTCGCCTTCCACAATTCCCTCCTCTTCAATACTTCATTCAAGCTTCATGAAGTTTTTTTGTCAAGGACTTTTGGTCAGATAGCACTTAGCAAGATTCTCATATTTTGAAGCATCCTAGTGACTGGGGGATTCCATTACAAGAAGAAGAAATAAATATAATCTGGCAGGAGCTGCAAAAACGCAAAATTTGATGGAAGCCAGGACCAAATATCATTAGATGGGAATACAAACCAACATGTTCCTTCACTATTAAAGAATCTTATCAACTATCCACTCAGCACACTATGGAACCGAGGGACCTCATCTGGGAAAATATTTGGAACATGAAAACTTGGCCAAAGGTAACCATGGTCATGTGGCTCACTATCCATCATCTCTTTCTCACATGGGACACCCTCATCAAGCATGGATTTTGTGGCCCCTCCATATGTGTTTTATGTTACTCTCAGGAAGAGAATATGGACCAGGTCCTTAATCCTATCCTCTATCCAACAGTCATTGGGATAAGATGGCACTCCTATGCAAGAGAAGTGACAGAGTACACCAAAATGTTGTTCAAACTATCAAAAAATGGAATGATAATCCATTCCAAAACAACATTCTCAACCGATTATGGATTTTGATCCCAAAATTCATTTTCTGGGAAGTTTGGATAGAACGCAATCAAATACTTTTTGAAGACAATTCAAGGGCAAAGGATATAATCTGGACCAATTGTAAAAATCATATTCTTGAAACCCTCTTTCTTACTAAATGGATAGATCTAGACTTCAAGGCCAACCAAAATGAGATCATTATTTTTCAAAATTGGAGCATAACTTCTCACTCACAGAAAGTTATAAGTCCAGACAAATGACTACAACCACCTCTAGGCTTCTTCAAACTTAACTTTGATGGGGCCGAAAAAGAAAATCCATGGCATGCATGTTTTGGAGTAGTCTACAGAGATAGCTCATGAAACATAATATGCTTATGCTTTGGGGTGTTAGGCTATCACAATAATAACACTGCAGAATTAGTCGCGCTACTCCACAGGCTTTTTTTGATCACCATTCATTGGACTCATTTTACCCTCTTAGTAGAAGAAGACTCGCATCTTATAATCTTTCTGGCAAGGAAAAATCAATGTGGCTCCTAGATTAATAAATGATCACCAAGTTGGAGGCTCAATTATGGTCTATCATATTAGTTGACTACCTACCTATCCTGGGAGCCACCACCTTCCAGCATGTTAGAGGGAAAGCTAATGCCTTAGCAGATCGGCTAGCAAATGAAGGAGTCTTATGCAACTCCACCCTGGAAGACTTGGATCCTACTATGCTTCGTGATACGATCCTAAAAAAATATTGCATTAGGTTTGTTATGCAAGACTTTCAAGCCCCGGATTTGGGCAATTCCCAAGGACACTTGGCACATCTAGAAGATAGAATCGAGGCTACATCAATCCACCACGTGGAACACACTCCACCTTCTCTTCATGCACACCAAATCGCCTCAACTGACGAACCTAGGGGCTTTAATAAAGTTTCCCCTTCGAACTTTACGCAGTGTTGTCGATAGTACCATGGAAATCATGCCTTTTCTAAGAGATTTTATGGCTTCTTAAGAAGTTGAGCAAACACATTTCTCCGAGGTTGGTTTCAGGATTTCAGTGATGGGAATTTGGAGTTTTGACAATGTTCTCTCTTGGTGTTTCAAGGAAATCCTTCCTCCCATACGAGCCAGACTTCTTGGCTTTGTTATTATTCTTTTACCTGGTTCTATCTCATTATGGGTCAGTGTCTCTCCTCTTTGGCTCTTGCTCTCATGAAGCAGATATTTTAGGCTTCAAGATTCAAAGGAAAACATGTCTCGACGGCTTTGTGAGACCCCACGCCATGGAAGTGGAGCTCGAGATCGAGGTCATTTCGGTAATCATGGTCGTAGAGGCTCTACCGACAGTGGATATGATAGCTCTCATTAGGGGATTTTTGAGGTCTAAAATGGGCCTCATAAGGGAATAATAAAATAAAACGTTCTAAATTTTGGAGGAAAA
This sequence comes from Pseudotsuga menziesii, assembly GCA_001517045.1. Lineage (NCBI taxonomy): Eukaryota > Viridiplantae > Streptophyta > Pinopsida > Pinales > Pinaceae > Pseudotsuga > Pseudotsuga menziesii. The sequence continues at coordinate 24,752 of LPNX010175685.1, read as the reverse complement.
AGAAGAAGAAAAAAATTTCTTATTGTATTTTTGGCATATCTCCTTATCGGTTCACCCAAATTTCAAGTTTGGGAAATTGTTGGAAGCAGAATTTAATTCTGCATCCAACCCATACCCACATTGCATACTTCTGAAGTACCTACGATACTCAAAAATAAAAATTTTAATAAAAAAACGTATTTTAATTTTGTATCCAACCCATACCCACACTACATACTTATGAGGTACCTACGGCACTCAAAATACGTTTTTTTATTGAAATTTTCATTTTTGAGTGTCGTAGGTACCTCATAAGTATGCAGTGTGGGTATGGATTGGATGTAGAATTAAATTCCGCGTCCAAAGAATCCCCAAACTAGAAACTTGGGTGAACCAATAAGGAGATATGCAAAATACGATAAGAAAAAAAAAAAAAAGTAGTTTTCTCTTTTTTCCTCCATTTTTTTTTACAAATTTTACCCTTATGGTTGACATCATCATCTTGAATCCTATTGGTTCTTATAAAGTGAATTTTAATGATACAATTTTTGTTTTGAGACCCATTTTTTACTTCAAAACTCCCCTAATGATCCTCGGACATTTGAGGAATATGTTGGATGATTGAGAGGAGAAAATGGTGGTTCAGCGGTTAGGACATTTAGACACTTAGGAGTTAGTTAAGATCAACTTGTGTAATATATCCGTTATGTAAAAGTGTGTTTCTTTAGTATGCATTAGTATGAATTTGTAAATATTCTAATCCGACGGTCACGATATGTTCTAGACATAGAGTGATCCGACGGTTCAACTTCTCTTAGATCATACCTACCATTGATTTGTGGCATAACATTCGATTAATCTATGATCTCTATTTAAAAAGCATAGAGGGTCCTTGGCTAGTTGATCGATTATGAGAAGCTTGTGTAACTTTCTTTCTTTTGCATAATAAATTGCTCCAAGTAGCTATTTAGTTGGGCCCGTGGATTGTTTCCCTCTTGAGGGTTTTAACCAAGTGACAAACATCGGTGTGTTGATCAGTGATCTATTGTGTGAAGAGATTGCTCAAGGTTTTATGTCTTTTGGTAGTACCCTGTGTACCCGAACATGGTATCAGAGCGTTTATGAAAAGCCGCTTTCGGTTTTGATCAAGATCTGGAACCGATGTTGCCGAAACTTTGAAAGGGTTTCTAGTTCTAGATTTCCTGTGCATTTGTGGCATGTGGGAGCTATTCCATTGCGTCTGGAGCGTCATTTCCATTGGGAAATAGTTTTCGTTTCACCAAAAACCGTTTCGGTTTGTTCCAGAAACATCCATTTCAGCAAATCTAAAGGTATAATGTTACAGTGACAGATTTGTTTTATTTTTTTTTAAATCTCTCATATTATATGAATTTTATTATTAGATATTTACTGTTTTAGTCTCGGACTGTTGTCTTCTCTGGCTGCGTATGCTCTTTGTCGTGCACCTTGCGCGATCGCGGCGAATCAGAAACAGTAAGGGAAAATTTTATTTTCTTGTCTTCTCGGCTACGTATGCTCTTTGTCGTGCACCTTGTGCGATCACGGCAAATCAGAAACAGCGATAAAACTTTAAAACGTAGAATTTCCGGGTAAGCTAACAAATATCTAACCCCATTGTGTGGAAAAAAATTGTTTTGTTTTTGTTTTTCATTTTTTTCGTGATTTGCAGAAAATAAAGGCAAGCACGGAGAACGAGAGAGAAGAGTTAAAAAAAAAAAAAAAAAACCCTTCCTCTTTCGATACTTTTACATACATTTTAAACTTACCTCACTTGGTCCAAAGTTGCTTTACTCTTTAATAAGTCTTGAGTTCAAGTCTTATCAAGCTACTTTTTAGTGCATGCATACTTTCAAGTTACTTATCGTAAAAGTGCATCTCACTTAAATAAAATAAAATAAAAAGTGAGTCACTTAAGTCTTTTAATTTATTGCCGCATTTAAAGTAACATTATTGTAAAAGTGAACCTCACGTATTCTACAACAGTGATTTACTTAAAAGCAACTTTATTGTAAAGTGATTGTCAAAGGTTGATCTTGGGAAGACGGGGGTTCTTTTTTTTAGTTGGTCAAGTTGATATCTGCCACATCACTATTGGAGACATCTTCAACATTTTCTTTGATCAAGCATAACTTCATCATGCAAAATCAGTTTTCAGTGCCGTTTTTTTTTAAACCGCATATTTTTTCGAGCTCTTTGCATCCAGAAAGTTAGTTTCTATTCTTCCAACCATTAATTTACAGTATGGCCTCCCCTTGTGATATTATACTTACAAATTCTAACTATTTCTCATGGAAATCTCGTATGGAGGATGTTCTGCGAAGTAGGGGACTTTTCAGGATAACATCAAGGAAAGAAATAGAACCCACTGATGATGATAAGAAAATTAAATGGGCAAATAGATGTGATGAAGCTCGTGGATTGATTGGGATGACAATCTCTACTCATTTGCGATTCCACATATCTAGAATTGATGAACCTGATCTCGCTTGGGAAAAGTTGGAATCTGTGTTTGGTGAACACAATGAAATTCGGGGTCATCAACTTGAGAATGAGTTGCTTTTCTTGAATCCAAATGATTTTTCATGCATTCAAGACTATTTATCTAAGTATAAAACTCGTAGACTCTTATGTGCAGAATGCAAGATTAAGAAAGAAGACAAACAATATATTTATCATATTTTTTCCAAACTTGGACCTGTATATTCTCTTTTTGTATCTACATTCTACTCCATGAAAGAATCCTTGACTGCAGCCAGCTATCAAGAGCCTAGTCTTGAATCCTTTTGTGATTATTTAATTAGAGAGCAAGATAAGCTCATTCATCTTGGAATAATTAACAATGCAGATACATCTGGAAAAGCCTTATTGTCTCAACAGAAAGAAAAGTCCAAGCCTCCCAAGAAACAGAATTTTCGCAATAATAAGTCAAACAACAAGGGTCTCAAACCCTCTCAGTCAACTCCTTCTTTAAAAAATGAAAAAGGATCAAATCCAAAAAAAAAAAAAACTGAGCATCATTGCAATTTTTGTGGGAAAGATAATCATGATGAATCTAAGTGTTTCAAGAAGATGGCAGCCTTGGAAGCAGCAATGAAGAAGCACCACATCAGCCTAGATTTGTCTTCAGAATATACCTCTCATGGACATGCACTTTATGCTTCTTGTTACTCTTATACTGCATCTTCTTCTTCTACTTCAATTGAATGGCTCATTGATTCTGGAGCATCTTATCATATGGCTAAAGATCAAGCCATCTTTTCTACTATGCATGAATGTAACACTAAACAAATATTTGTTGGTGATGATAGATCTCTAAGTCTTGTAGGATCTGGAACGGTTCCAGTAGAAAATGGTCATTTTAGTGATGTACTATGTGCTCCAAAAAATTTCTGCAATTTGTTATTAGTCTATCAAATTAGTCATTCGGGTGAAGGTAAAACTATGACGTTTACACCTCACCAAGTTGTAATCAAGGATTTTAAAAATCCTCAAAATGTCCTTGCTACTGGAACTGTTGATGATATTACCAGGTTATACAAATTTAACAACTTTGGGTCATCACCTTTTCCTTTAGTTTTTGTTGCTCATAGTGATAACTTGAGCAAACTTCGATTTGGTCACTTAAATTATTGCTCATTGCAAAAACTATGTAAAGATAATATGGTGACTGGTCTTTCGATGGTATCTTGCAAGTATGGTATTTGTTCTGGTTGTGTACTCGAAAAACATCATTGAGACAGTTTTGACAAACGTGCCTCTTGGCACGCCTCGGTTCCCATGGAGCTTGTGCATAGTGACTTGTGTGGCCCTCTTCCATCTACTTCCTTTTCTGGTTTCAAATATTTCTTAACTTTCGTTGATGCTTACTCTAGACGCACTTGGGTTTACTTCATAAAACTTAAGAGCGAAGTATTTAACATGTTCTTGGCCTACATGGCCCTTGTTGAAAAACAATCTGGTCATCAAATTATTAAGTTAAGATCTAACAATGGAGGAGAATATGCTAACAAAAAGTTCACTACTTTCTGTACTGAACAAGGAATCCAACAACACCACATTGTTCCATATACACCACAACAAAATGGTGTAGCTAAACGGAAGAACCGCACTATAAAAGAAATGGCTAATTGTATGATCCAATCTAAGGGACTAAGTCTTCAATATTGGGCTGAGGCCATAAATTGTGCAAATTACATAGTTAATCGCACACCCACTAAAGTTTTACAAGGTATAACACCAGAAGAAGCATGGAGTAAAATTAAACCAGATGTAAGTCACTTTCGTGTGTTTGGTTGTGAAGCATGGGCTCACATTCTAGATGAAAAACGAAAAGCATTGTAGCCTAAAAGTGAAAAGTGCATATTTGTTGGATATTCAGAAGATGTAAAAGGTTATAGACTTCTTCAGCCACATTCTCATGATATAATTATTAGAAGAGATGTTAAATTTGATGAAAATATCTTGGCCTGCGAGCTTGATTCGGCGATTGTACCTTCTTCTTCTTCTTCCAACTTTCTTGACAGGTTTCTAACTCCAGTTTCTGATAATGACAGTGAGGATGAGAATCCACCTCCGCCTACTCATGTTCCTCCAATTGCACCAGCACCAATACTTCCTCGATGGGTCCGTTCAACATGTGAAGTAGCTGGTGATCTTGTCGGTGATCCTAGAGATCAACGTCAAACACGTTCTCAGATTCAACGAGCCTCTTCTCTTTTGGCTCAAGTTTCCGAGAATCATGATCTAGAAACTTTTGCAAAAGCTTCAGGAAATCCAGATTGGGATGCAGCTATGGATGAAGAATATTGTTCATTAATGGTGAACAATACTTGGGATCTTGTTCCTCTTCCAAAAGGAAGAAAACTTGTCAAATGTAAATGGGTCTACAGAACTAAGTATGCATCAGATGGAAGTGTTGAAAGACTTAAGGAAATATTAGTTGCCAAAGGTTTTTCCCAAGTTGAAGGGATTGACTACAATGAAACCTTTTCTCCTGTCGCAAAAATGAATTCCATCCGCCTTGTTCTTTCCCTTGTAGACTTACATAACTGGGAAGTCCATCAAATGGATGTCAAGTCTGCCTTTTTACATGGTGGTTTACAGGAGGAAATTTACATGGAACAACCTCCTGGATATGTTCAAGATAACTCTATCCTTGTCTGTCTCCTTAAGAAATCCTTATATGGCCTTAAGCAAGCTCCTAGAGCTTGGTATGCCAAAATGGATAGCTTTCTCCTTAACACTGGTTTTTCTAGATGCAATTCTAAACCCAATGTCTATACCAAGAAAGTAGGAAACCATCTCATCATACTTGTTCTTTATGTTGATGATCTTATCCTTACTGGTAGTGACCCTAACCTTATAACCCATGTGAAATACAGTCTTAAACAAAATTTTGAAATGTCAGACTTAGGAAATTTGCATTATTTTCTTGGTCTCCAAGTATTGCAAACCAAAGCAGGAATCTTTCTTTCCCATTCTAAGTATGCTTGCGACCTTCTTCATTGCTTCCACATGGAAGATTGTAAGCCAGCCCCTTCTCCCTTCCAGTCTGGAGTCAAACTTTCTACTACTTGTACTTCCCCTGAAGTAGATGCCACCTTGTATCATCAGCTTGTTGGTAGCCTTTTATACTTGACTCATTCCCATCCTGACCTTTCCTTTGCCGTTGGTCGTGTTTTCCGTTATATGCAAACTCCTCATGAAATTCACTGGAAAGCGTAAAAAAGAATACTTCGATATATTCGAGGTACAATTCAGTTTGGGATTCATTACAGTATATGGGGAAAACCTTTGTTGGTTGGTTTCACTGATTCAGATTGGGCCGACGATCCTGATGATCGAAATTCTACTGCAGGTTATGTTTTCAATCTGGGATCTGGACCTGTCACTTGGGCTTGTAAGAAACAACAAGCTCTTGCTCTTTCTTCAACAGAAGCAGAATATCGAGCCGCAGTTAATGCCAGTCGGAAAGCTTTATGGCTTCGACAAATCCTTTCAGAGTTTGGATTAAAGCAGCAGCAGCCTACTCCACTTTGGTGCAACAATCAAAGTGCCATCAAGCTTGCCAAAGATCCAGTTCTACATCAGTGCAGCAAACACATTGAGCTACACATGCACTTTATCAGAAATCTTGTTCATGATCACATTATTGAAGTGTTATATTGCCCTATAGATGATCAAGTTGCAGACATCTTCACCAAGTCTTTTACAGAAGCGAAGTTTTCTAAACTTCGGTCTATGTTAGGAGTTCATGAATGTGTCCTTAAGGGGGGATAGGCTCTAATGCCTCCTTCCTTCTCCTAATAGTGTCACTTTTGTAAATCCTTCAATCCTATCCCGAGTTGTTCTTAAGGGCGGATGTTAGGATATTTAGATACTTATGAATTAGTTAAGATCAACTTGTGTAATATATCTGTTACGTAAAAGTGTGTTTCTTTAGTATGCATTAGTATGCATTTGTAAATATTCTAATCCGACAGTCACGATATGTTCTAGACATAGAGTGATCCGACAGTTCAACTTCTCTTAGATCATACCTACCATTGATCCGTGGCTTAACACCCGATTGGTCCATGCTCTCTATTTAAAGAGAATAGAGGGTCCTTGGCTAGTTGATCGATTATGAGAAGCTCATGTAACTTTATTTCTTTTGCATAATAAATTGCTCCAAGTAGCTATTTGGCTGGGGTCGTGGACTATTTCCCTCTCGAGGGTTTTAACCACGTGACAAACATCGGTGTGTTGATCTATGATCTATTTGTGTGAAGCGGTTGCTCAAGGTGTTCGGTCTTTTGGGAGTACCCTGTATACCCGAACAGGTTGGGAAAAGGGCCCAAATTCAGTGCAAACATTATTGAACATTCAACAACATGCTTGCCCATGTTTTTATGCATTCACAGGAGATTTCTCAAGAGAATATGTTTTTGTAAAGATAACTTCGGAAGATATTCTATTGTATATTATTATTGTATTTTATTGTACCTCCATTGGAGATGTTTTTCCTTCATTCGGGATGTCATTATTATGTTTTGTCATTGAGGTAAAACCTTTGTTGTAAGTCGGGGCAATATTTCCCAGAAGCAAATAATGTAAAATATATTTTTGAGTCTACCAAGAGATAAGTCGACCCTGCTAGGTAAGGAGGTCGACCCAATTAGGTTTTAGATCAACCACTTGAAAGGTATAAATAAATAGGGAGACGCCCTCCCTCATTTATACACACACTCACTCACTCAAGTTCACATGAGGAGAGACAGAAGACAAGTTCACTAGAGGAGAGAGAGAATACAAGTTTGCAAGAGGAGAAAGAGAGAGAGTTGCACAAGACTTCCTTTTTTGGGGTTTTCCATTTTGTGATATTGTATTAGTGACAAATCTATCTCTGAGGAAGTTTGCAGGGTTTTCTCCTTTGTGGTTTCCCCAAGGAAAATATTTGTATTGTTTCTGTTTTGTTGTGCGTGTTATTCTTTTAGTTAAAGATCCTAATCAAATTGAATTAAAGTGAAAACTCTAACATGGTATCAGAGCTACTCTGAAATAAGGCATTGTGCAGCAAACGGAAACTAGGGCTTCCTAGTTCAAGGTCTTCTCTCCACAGATCATCAGAAAAAGAGGGCTAGGATAAATCGCCCTAGGAGGGCGCTTCCTTTGGAGGAAGGAGAATCAAGTTTGAAGAATTTTCATTTTGACCTAGACACTCGTGTTGGGAGAAAACTAGGGCATCAAGCTTTGGGGTTTCCCTCCATCAGTTTTAAAAAAGAAGTACATCGGGTAAGTCGCCTTGAAGAGGCACATCTTCCTATCCAAACAGAAGTTAGAAATTATTACTTTGGAAAATTAGGGTTTCTCTAACAAACCCCAGGCCAGCGAGCTCTAGAACCAGGTTGGGCATCTCACATTGGTAATACCTAAATCTCTATTATTTCCATTTGAGGTTATCATTTCAAAATGACTCATCACACCCAACTTGATGATAAGATTAGGGAAGCTGATAACTTTCGAGCATGGAAGTATAGGATCTCTCTTGTCCTTGAAGAAAATGACTTGAACAAATATATTAATGAGGAAGCTCAAGCACCAAGTGTTAGCACCCTGTAATTTTCCTATGGTTTTTGTAGGAAGTCACAGGGGTAACCATTTCAACCAACCATTAAACTTCCTTCTAGCCAAGGTAGTCAGAGAGGGCTCTCCCTTGTCACAATAGCATTCACATACACATTTAACTTTAAAGAGCATGCAGAAGACTAGATCTCTGCTAGTAACAGGGTAGTTACAAAATAAAATGGGTTGAACAGACAAGCAAGATCAAAACCATTGGGCGAAGGGGTCACAGTCTGAAACATTCAAGGTCATTACAGCGAAAATGAGTGAGGCTTCCACATAGTGTTCTGAGGCAAAGTAAGCATTGCATACAATCAAATATCTTTAAGCGGTGGTAGGAGGGAGAGAGGAAATCACAGCACGGCAAGGGGCACCTATCGATGGATGAATCCCATGCAACACCTTTAGCAGAAGAATAATGGAGGCTGGTGCATACAATGCATCATAGGAGATGAATTTCAGAACACACACCATAACACATAAACAAATGCAAAGAGCACTTAACAGAGAATGGATTCTTTACACTTAACTTGAAATGCATTAGCAGGAAATACAAAATGGTATGAAATAAACAAGAAAACAGACTGAGTGCATAACACCGTGATGAATCTCAAAACGCAGAAAACTGCTTCTCATTATCCAGACCAAAAATATTTTCAGAGTTACAGAACCGGTGCTCAGGCCTCAAAAATGAGAATTAGTCCAACCTCCATCCTCCTCTGAGGAGGTTCTATTTATAATGTTGTTTGCCTTCGAGATGTGTCTGGAAACGGGGCCTCAAAATTGGTTACAGAAAATGGGGAATAATACCAATCCATCATGTTGAATACTAACAGACTGTGACAAGGAATACTTGTCACGATTTATATACATAACAGGAAATAAAGAATAACAAGCATGTTGGATTAAAACGGAAATGTGGCAGCTGGGTTTCAGCTTGCTTGATTGAAAGTGAAAGTTCAGAGCATCCTCAAAGATCTAGTGCTGAATCGTACTGGAGTTATTTTCAATAGCAGGGGCGAGGATCCTTTCTTCCTCGTAGGCATTCGTTCTGATACAGTTTCCCCAAATCCTCACCATTTCACCCTTTTCGAGGAGACAGATTGTTGAAAATAGGTGCCAGAGATCCTCCTGCACATCTCAAACTGTGATATCTATGTGAAATATGAGAGAGGTTTTTTTATTTGACCATGTTCCTTACAAAACCCATGTTACTGTTTTTCTCAATTCCCTTCCAGCTCTTCGGGGTGTGTTTTTGAATATGATGAATCGAAAGGAATTGCAAAATTCTGGAAAAATGCCCTCTGAAGATGGCATCGATTCTCCCAAACCATTGCACCTGTGTAAGAATTGAGAGAGTTTTTCGTAGATGAGCATGTTTTAAAGAAAAATCTCTCTCAGCTTCTCAAAACTCGTCATGATTTGGCAGAAACAGGTCCCACAAATTAATGACTAAACCAGTCATTTTCACAGAAAACGTGTTTTGATGTGCAACATACAAAATTTCGTTGAGCTTTATGACCTTAACACACCTGCACTTTTCCATCACGAAATTAATGTGGGCCATTGATCGGGTTCTAACAAGATCTAAGTCACCCGATCGTGGAGCTTGTACCCTATTTTGCTTAACCTTCACCACTTAAACCTCGTGCACTTCTCCCCTGCGAAAATGATGCTGACCATTGAGCAGGTTGAATAAGATCTAAGCCGTTGATCTCGTGAGCGGCCTTAACACCATTTCACAATGGTTTCAAAACATTATCCTGCTTGCATCTTTGATCGACGAAATGGATTCTGGAGCGTCGGATGAAAAGGTAGTCTGACCTACACCATTGATTTTTTATTTTGTTTGTCAGGCTCTTTTGCAATATCCCACATGCACAAGGTGAAATGTGCTTTCATTGTTTATATACGCCACAACTTTGATTATAAACCAAGGAACAAAGAAAGAGTAATACTCCTTGTGATCTGGGCGCTTGGACGCTTGATGGATTATTGTAGTTGATGCGACAGGTGTGTGGCTCCCCATGTGACCATACTTTTACATGGACTTTCATTATCCAAGTTAATGAAAATAGTAAACATTGGCGAAAATAAAACATAAAAAATTTGACTATAAGGCCAAATTTAAATATAAAACCAATGTTTATATTTCATTTTTTAATTGGGTAAACTTATTTTAATTTATCAGGATTCCTTAGCCCGTACGGGTGTGGCTCATTGGCGGTTCCGTTGTTATGAAGTCACTTGTTGTAAATTGGAGGTCACGAGATCAATCCCACCCAGGTTTACCTATGTCCCATGTCTTGCGGCGGGTGTGGGGCACCTAGGGTTATAGTGGTAGCGGGAATGGATCCCTGGACCCTGTGTCACACGAGTACCAGCCCGGCCCCAGTTTTCGGTTCCCCTAGTCAAAAAAAAATATTATCATGATTCCTTTCTTTTTCCTGAATGACCAATAAGATCATTTCCTCTTGCAAACCTGCCCGGTCGAGAAAACCAACTCCTACAAAAAATAAAATTTAGCACAAGTGCTAACACCAGGGAGATGAAGTTAAGGCTATCCACAAGAAGAAATTGGTCCAAGAGAACCATTGCATATTATATTAAAGATCATCTCATTCCCCATGTGTCATATTTGAAGACACCCAAGGAGGTGTTCGATGCTTTGATGAATTTATTCAAAGGGAAATCAACCGAAAGATGACATTAAAAGGAACCAGCTCAAGAATGTGAAGATCCAAAATTTAGAGACCATGCAATCCTACTTCACAAGGGTTGCTCAAATCAAGGAACAACTCGAAACATATGAAGAAAAGGTAGAAGAAGGAGAAATTGTTATGACCACCTTGAATGGTCTCCCAAGATCATGGGATTCATTCATTCAAGCAATATGTACCAAAAATAAGTTGATCACTTTCAGCAGACTTTGGGAAGAATACACTCAAGAAGAAGCTCGGTTAATAACAAAAGAAGAGAAGATGGTAGCTATTGATGATCAAGCTCTCACAATCCACACTAGAAGAAATCACAACAAGAGGGAGGACCACCATCACAGAAGACAAAGGAGACCCAAAAGAGATCTATCTAGTGTTAGATGTTACACATGTGATGAGAAGGGACACTACTCCATAGATTGTTCCAAATACAAAGGCTCCTCCAACAAGAATACTAACAAGAAAAGGCATCATGCTCACACAGCTGAAGATGTTGAACCGGGAAAGAAAAGAATTAGAGAAAAAAATTGATTCTTCATGTGATGAAGAATATGTCTTAATCTTAGCACTCACAGGCATTATCACACATCAGGGTGATGATTGGCATGTAGATAGTGGATCATCCAAGCACATGACAGGATACTAATAATCATTCATCAATCTATATAAACATGAGTCACTTCACAAGGTGAAACTTTGGGATGACTATCAATACCCCATAAAAGGAAGTGGAGAAGCTTCCTACAATCTAGATTCTGACAAATCTTTGAAGATGAAAGATGTTCTATATGTTCTGAGATTAAAGAATAATCTTCTCTCCATCTCTACACTAGATGCAAAAGGAATAAGGGTTTCATTTGTTGATGGCCAAGTCCTAATGTGTCCAAAAGGAAAAACAACGGATGATGCAGCAATAATTGGAAAACAAGAAGGAGACTTGTACAAGTTGAAGGGACAAACTAAACAAGCATTGGTTCATGACTCCATAGAACCAAGTGAACTATGGCATAGAATGCTTGCACCTGTGCACTATAGAACAATACCTATTGCAAGAAAAGCAATTTCAGGACTTCCATAAATCCAGACAAAACATGAAGGCATTTGCAAGGGATGTGTGCAAGGAAAGAAGGTAAAGAAGGTGTTTTCCAACAGCAAAAGCAAAAAAAAAGAGATATTGGAGATAGTAAACGCAGATGTATGCAGTCCCATGTCTTCCAGCTCACTAAGTGGGTATGTATATTATCTTTCTTTTAAAGATGACTTCTCCTGTAAGACTTGGATCAACTTCTTGAAAAGTAAAGATGAAGTATTTTGCAAGTTCAATGAATTCAAATCCTTGGTTGAAAATCACACTGAAAAGAAGATCAAGACTCTACGGTCAGATAATGGCGAAGAATTCAAGGACCTGTGCAGAGAATCTGGGATTAAGAGGGAGTTGAAAACTCCCTACAATCCTCAACATAATGGTGTTGCAGAACAAAAGAAAGGAACGATAATGGAAGCAGCAAAAGCAATGCTACATGACGAGAATCTTTCGATGCACTTATGGGCAGAAGCAGCAAGGACAGTTGTGTATGTACAGAACCGTACACCTCACTGAGTATTAAGAAACAAGACTCCCAAAGAATCTTTCTCGGGTGAGAAACAATAATTCAGTCATCTCGGGATATTTGGTTGCCTAGTGTACATACACATCGCAAAGGAAAAAAGAACCAAGCTAGATCCTTCAGGAAGGAAATACTAGTGGGATACAACAACACTTCAAAAGCCTATCAAATATACTTCCCAGGATTTAAGAAGATTGACATTAGCATAGACGTAACATTCGACGAAGACTCAACATACCTACAATCAAGAAAACTACCTATTGAAGAAGAACCCGAAGCAACAAGAGTCGGAGACATTGCAATGGAAGAAGCGACTCCAGAAGACCATGAAGACCACGACATGGTAGAACCACAAGAACCTGTAGAACCACTTCTTGAGAAGAAATCCTACAAAAGAATACCAACATGGGCACGAGAAGCAATACAAGATGCAGAAAAGTATGGCGCTCTAGATGGGATGTAGAGAGAAAGAAAAAGACCTAGACCATACACCAGCTATGTGGCCCTGCTATGTGACATCATTGATACGGAACCTTCCAACTATGAAGAAGTAGCAGAAAAGAAATAATTGAATGATGCCATAATCAAGGAGTACCAGTCGATTATGAAGAATTATGTCTGGGAGATAGTTCCAAGACCAGAAGGGAAGTTTGTTGTAACTCCGAAGTGGATGTACAAGATCAAGCATAATGTAGATGGTAGCATTGAAAAACACAAGGCAAGATTTGTGGCATGTGGCTTCTCCCATAAACAAGGCATAGACTACGAGGAGACATTTGCACCTGTAACAAGATACAATTCCATCATATCCATACTTGCAGTAATGAAATGGAAGGTACACCAAATGGATGTCAAGAAAGCATTCTTTTATTGTGTAGTTGAGAAGTAGGTGTATGTGGAGCAGCCACTAGGATTTGAGAAAAACGACAGATAGACTCATGTGTGCAAGTTAAAGAAAGCCTTGTACGGATTGAAGCAGGCACCCAGCACATGGTACGACATGATGGACAGCTTCCTGATGAGCCTAGGCTTTACAAAGAGTAAAGTAGATCCCAACCTTTACTTCAAGGCTAAAGGCGGAAGACCAGTGATACTCCTGCTATATGTAGATGACCTATTCCTGACAAGTGAGGATGAGCTCACTGCAGATGCAAAGAGGAGGCTTTCCGCTGAGTTCGATATGAAGGCCCTATGGATGATGCATTACTTTTTAGGCATGCAAGTGTGGCAAAGTACGAATGGGATCTTCCTTGGTCAAGGAAAGTATGCAATGAAAAGGTTCGGAATGATGGACTGCAAGGAAATGGCCACACTTATGGCATCGAACTTGAAGCTACTATGTCATGCTTCATCAGAGTCGGTTGATGTCGCGATGTATCAACAGATGATTGGCTCGTTGATGTACCTGACGAACACTAGGCCAGACATAAGTTTTGTTGTGAAAACCCTGAGCCATTTCTTGACAGATCCAAGACATGTTCACTTGATTGTTGCAAAGCATATATTGAGGTACCTACAGGGAACAGTTGAATATGGGCTCAAGTATGAAGCGAATTAGAAGATTAACCTGCATGGTTATGTTGATTCGAATTGGACAGGAAACGCCACAGATAGGAAGAGCACTTCAAGATGTTGCTTCAGTTTGCGATCCAATATAATCTCCTAGTTTAGTACGAAATAGTCATGCGTGGCGTTGAGTACTGTCACATACCCCAATTTTGTAAAATAATGTTAATTGTTTAATTAGATTCCTAAGACATTATGTTAAGTTTAATGCTAAGTAGAAACTGATGACTTAGCAGAGTCAAAAGAAGTGGAATGTAATTCTGAATATTTTATTTTTAATAAATAAAAAGTGGAGACAACAGCTTGGGAGAGCTGTTAATAAGAGTGTTACTGGTCAAACTGGTGGAGGAACTAGGTGGAGGGAAAAAGACAATTGGCAGCATCCTCAAACACTTCATATGTTGCAGGTGGCAACTTCCCTACATTTGGGGTCATGATCCCCCAAGAAAGTGGGATCAGAGCAGGTGGCTCAATTAATGACAACTAACCCAAAAATACCTAGGCAATCTTTTAAAAGTACCCAATGTAGAGAGCTGAGGCTGCTTAGATATTTTCCAAAAGAAGAATCATTTAGGTGGAATGCACTTCAAGGAATTCATTGGGAAAAAGGGAAAACTGTAAGGAAGGTGTTTTGAGAGATAAAATACAGTAACTTAGTCTGATACAGTTTACTAGCTGAGAGAAATTACCGATAAGTTCAGGACTGGTATTAAGTCTCAGGACTAGTACTTGATTATTGTTGCACCTAGTTCCAGCCAGGGAGACCAGAGCAAGCTCGGGGGTCCTGAGGAGTCGCTGTTTGAGAACTCTCCAGGAGTTGGTAGGGAGGAACGGCCTCCCATTGCTGTTGTCGTTCAAGCTTCAGAACGGGTTCTGCTATCTATTAATTTCTGTGTTATTTTCTGTGTATGATTGAATGATGCATTTGCAGTTTATGATGTAGAAACCTAGAGGATATGATAACTCAATTTGTTTAGTAATGAAATTATGCTTAATGAAAAACAAACCCTACCTGTGTTTTTTCTCATCTGGAGTAATCCAGATCGTACTCTAGCACAGGTGGTGAATTTATATAAAGAAAGTATGATGCAATTATAGAATAAGATGTTAGCTTGTTTAAGAGAATGTTCACTTTTATTTTGTTATCAGAAGAAATAGCATTTTGTACTTGAAGTAGAGTTAGGGTTAGCCTTAAGTTATGAATGTCAGATTTTAGAACAAGGAAAGAAGCTATATTTTTTTTACTAACAAAAGTAGGTCTCGATAAATAAATAGTTCTTTATACAGCTTTCATTTCAGTAACTTTATTATTTTATTTTGAAACAAAGGAAGAGAATTTATAAAAGTTAAATTATGCAATGTCAGGTTATTTTAGAATGCCATTCATCTCTACAGGTTATTTCCTTTCTGTATAGAATAAATAATTACTGTATTCTTCTTTTATAATATTCGAACTGTGAGTGGGAATAGACCATTTTTTTAGATTTATTTCTAAAGCTAAAACCAATAGGTGTAAGATTTTTATTTACACTGTAATACAAATAACTTATTCATTTTATCTAACTGAACTAAAATATATCCACCAACCTATATTTTAGAAACTTAAACAAATATTATCATATGGATTACAGGACAGAACATAGATAGCATTATTCTTTCTTTTATATTATAAATACTAGTATTATAACCTAAAATGAATAATACAGAATACTGAAGAAACCTCTTTTAAAATATTTAGTACAGATGGTATAAGAATGAAACGACAAAACTCTTTCTTATTTTATATCTATAAATAAACTAAATACATAGATAATGTGTATATTTATAAAACAGTATTTGTTGTATGTAAAACAACACACATATCTTAATGTAATAAATATTAATTAAATATAAATTCTGTACTCAACAGATGTAACTGACAGTTACATGAGTACATCACTAAAAACATGAAGTTCTTATATCCCGAAGGTTAAAATTATATAACAACATTTACAGATTTTTATAATAAAGTAAACTAATATAAAAACAATGTAAAGAAACCCTAGCAGATAATAATTAAATAATATTACAGGGTAAAACTCATTTGAAAGAAGGCGCAGGAAAAGTAATCCAACAGGGTAATAATATGCTCGATTCACCGAGCCTAACCCATCAGTATTCAACATAAACAATAACCCAACAAATTACTGAAGTACATTATAAATAAAAGTTTTTTTTATTTAAAAAGAAACTATAAATACTTTCTATATATCTTTGAGTTAGGGTAAAACCCTATTAGAATCAAAATGAACAACAAAGCTAACTAACTAAAAGAGTCTAATTCAGTTCATGCACTCACGGCTTCAAACAAAAATTCACATAGTATGGCTTAACAGCCTTTCTTGCAATTTGTATATATACACAGTAATCAGAACAAGTCCAAAATTTACAGTCACGGCCTGAGCCGGAGAACCCCGCATAAAGCAAGGGTTTCAGTATCCACTAAAAATAGTAAACTAAGTAACCAGGTAAACCAAAAACCACAAGGGTTTTTACAGGCCACGGTGACCAACCGGCATATGCCCCAAAAGGGACCGGATAAGGAAGAACAGCCATGGATATCCAAGGCTTACCCGTGCAAGCCGTTGCCACAACCCCCGCGCTAACTACGCAGAGAGAGACAGGTTCGCACCTGTAAATTATAAAATATATTACTGTTAATATCTTGCATTGAAATCAAATTATTGAATAATAAACAAATTTGCAAAGAAAATGAAAATTGAAAATGGTTGTTTCTTACCTCAAAGCTTCACCGAAACGTAGCCACCCACGAGAAGAAGCGCTACCACCAGCGCGAAGAAGAGTAAGCCTTTCATCAGCTGCAAAGAAGAAAGTATTACTAATACAATAACGACCCTTAGCGACAGAGAATTGCAGTCTTTAGCCCAGCAAGTTAAAAACACTTGTGCCATATTGGTTCTTTAGCTAATAACCTAGTATACTGCCAAACCCTATGACTCAACTAAACTCGAGAGGAGAAGCCACAGTACTCTTTATTAAGCCAAGGAAGAAGAAGGTTTTACAATTCAATAAGAACCGAAATGGGCAAGCCGTGATGGATAAACCTTGGAGGAAAAACCAAAAACCAGCTCATACAACCATCAAATCGTTACAACTCGTCTCTAAGAGCATACAGGGTGAGCTCACCACGAGCAAGAGACAGAGAAATGAGCTGGGGAATTACCTGCAACGAGTAGCAGAGCGGCGGGGCAAGCAACCAAGACTACCAGCACAGTAGCAGAGCGGCAGGAGGCCGAGAACAACGAGGAAAATGATAAGTTAGGGTTCAACAGTGCTCCTTTTAAACGTCTAACACTTGGTTGTAAGGAGTCCACGTGCTCATGAAAATAATTTGCATGCAGTGGGTGAGTTTTGTATAGTCTCGGCGTGTTCCCGACGTGCAAATCATCCAACAATTATTTCCAATCACTTAGGGAATCTCGAAACTTCCATAAGGTTCAACACCTCAAGTCAACCAAGCTTACATGCTGGAGTAAACATCATAACAATATTATAATGTTAGATCTTTAATTATTTTAAGAAGTAATCAACACTACGACCCTTTTCATATACCAAAACGATGCTCCACGATTTTTAATCTATTGAAGGATGGGGTTATAACGAGGCAAGGTTGTAAACTTACATGCGACCTAGCACATCTTACCAACAAAGGGATGTTTATATATTTTAAAAGATTATAAACTCTTGATCCAAGATTAAACCATAGTTTTTCTTTATGGGCGCGGTCTAGCTTTGACCCCTTTGCTTATGCTTGGCAAAGTATTCATTTGATTTACAACTATAATACAATATAAAAGTTATGCCCTGTAATATTTGAACAAAGGAAATCTTGAAACCATCTTGCTAAGAATTATTCTAGTATGCATCGGAACATTTATATTTATATAAACTTTTGAGTTGCGAACAAAAGAGGTTTAACATTATAGTATACATCAGGTTAACTTTAGATAACCTTCGATGTTTAATAACCATGTATAGACATTATCTTCCGGGTAGGTTATGTGTAAAAGAACTCAATGCATCATCACTAATTTAATCATTTTCAAAGAGCAGCATGTAATAAGGTTGTAATTCCTTTAAACTTCAAAGTTTTGGAAGAAGAATTTAGTGGTACATAAACTCCTTACCATTGTACATTACATTTTATCACAGGCAGTAACCAAATCTATTATAACGTATTTGGTATTTGTATACAATTTAAAATAGACCCTTGACTTAATAACTCTGTCATTCTTAATCTGCTTGTAAAGAAAGATTTAAGGTATTTTTACATATGACGACTCTGATAGACATCGAAGAATTTGGTACACAATAAGAACTATAAATTACATCTACCAGAAAGAAAAAAAGTTGTCGTCAATACTGATAGAACTAAATCTCATTTCCATGGCATCTTAAAAGGAATGACGATTTAATGGCTTTACCTCATAAAGCACTTGAATTTGTATAACATTTATATTCTTTTACTGAGCTATTATTGTGCGATGAACTTATATCTAAATGCTTTAGAATTAGTGACAAGCAGCACTCGAACTTCTTACCTGTAAGTCTGTAAGAGCAGGAAAACTTTCTGCGTTAGCTCGAAAGCTAAGTAAGCCCAGAATATCATGACAGTTCCACCTTGTAGTCGCAAAGAAAAAAAAGTCATTAAACTGAAAAAGAATCGTTCTTTAAGATAAACATAAACAAATAGATAATTCAGATAATAAATCCATTAACATATAACTAATTAAACAATTAGTTGACTGCATTCATGAAAATTATCTGTATTCTGAAAATTTTAAATTTTTTTGAAAATTTGGGGTTTTGACATGTGGTATCAGAGCACAAGGTTCAAACACTAGGCCTTGATGCAGCCCAACTAGCTTTCATAGAACAGTAAATTAAAATAAGATGCTAAAAAATATTTTGTTTTATGTTAAGAACAGAAAATTTCTATTTTCTGAAGTTTAACAAGCAGGTATGGAAAAGCTAGGAGAGTATGCACAGGAGGAGTCTCCAGACACAGAAACAAGACAATTGCCCAGAGAACCTATATTAGAAGAGGTGACTGCTAACTCTTCAGAGCTGATGCAGACTGTAAAAGATTTGAAAACTGAAATGGAATCAGTCAAGAGGGAGAATGAGAGGATTTTGAAGGCTCAGGAAGAATTGAACCAAATTTTAATAGAAAAGTTCCAAACTGAAGGAAGGAGCAGAAGATCAGAATCTGAAGATGTGAGTCATCAAAGAAAATCCAAAAAGATGAAGCTGGCAAAAACTGAAAGTAGTTCATCATTTGAAGGGTTTGATGAACGACAAAGTTACCATACTACTAGTGACAGTAGTGACGCTGATTTGTATGACAGAAAGAAGAAATACAGACCATATGAGGAAATTTCAGGGGAGTTTAAAAAGATAAAGCCCCCAACTTTTAATGGAGAGACCGAAAAAAGGGGAGGAAGCAGAGTCCTGGTTGTCTGGGATGAAGAAATATTTTCATATATATAATTACTCTAATCAGCTAAAGGCAAGGATGGCAATATATAACCTCTCTGAAAAAGCTGATATATGGTGGCAATACCTGAAGAGAGTCAAGGGTATAAGAGAGAATGAAGTTAATTGGAGTACCTTTAAAAGGTATTTCAAGAAGAAGTTTTTGTCTGAGCAGTATTACGAAGAAAGAGCTAAAGAGTTTTATGAATTGAAGTTAGGTTCAATGACCATGAAGAATTTGAAAAGCAAATTCTTAAGTTTACTTAGGTATGTACCCTATCTAGTAGACGAGAAACCAAAAGTACAGCGATTTCTTAGTTGTCTACCATATCATATCAAAGACAGAATTGAATATGATAACCCGAAGACTTTGGAGGAAGCCATGAGGAAGACTAATTTTTGTTTTGAGCAGAACCGAAAGAAAGAAGGCTTAGCTAACTGGAAGGCTAAGAAAAATAACAATCAGCCTGAGTTTAAGAAGAATGAATTTGTACCCCATAGGAATTTCAAGAATAATAAGACTAAAAATTATTCTAACAACAAGAATTTCCAGGGAAATAGAAATGGTACTTCCAATAATTCGAATAATTTTAAGGGCAAGGAAGCTGCAAATAATCATGGAAATTTTACCAAGAGTTTTGAACGTAAGGAGCCTATTAAGTGTTGGGAATGTAATGGCCCACACTATGCCTCGATTTGCCCAAACCGGAAAAAGACAGTCAGCAATATTCATACTATACAAGAGGAGACGACCGTTGGGGAACTAGCGATGAGCATGCCTAGAATTAATGCAGCTTTGAAAAATCGCCAAGCCGATTATCAGACTTCCATGGTGGAAGTAGAAGGTATGATTAATCAGACACCTGTAACCATTTTAATTGATCCAGAAGCTAGTCTCAGTTACATTGCACCTCCGATAGTAGAAAAATGTAAGTTGTCTGTCGATAAGTTTGAAAATTCTTGGTTAGTGCAATTAGCCACTGGGGAAAAAAGAAAGTAACCTGTTTTGTGGAAGAATGTGCTTTACTTATGGATGAATTTAAAATTACAGTTAAGCTTAATGTTTTGCAACTTGGCTCATATGATTTGTTGATTGGCATGGACTGGTTAGAACAGCATAAGGTAGTTTTAAATTGTTACGATAAAACTTTTACATGTTTAAATAGTAATGAACAACCAGTAAAGGTTAAGGGTATTCCTAGAAAAACTATAATAAAGCATATTTTTGCTTTGCAACTTAAAAGAGCTGTTAGAAAATGATGTAAAGCCTATGCAGTAACTATTACAGATGAGGAAGGTAAAACTAAAACAGATATGTTAAAAATAGAAGATATTCTTGTTTTAAAATAATATACTGATGTATTCCCAAAAGAAATTCCAAGATTACCTCCAAGGAGATAATTGGATTTCACCATTGCGCTGGTACCGGGTGCGGTACCTAGCTCAAAAGCTTCTTATCGAATGAACATTTTAGAACTTAATGAGCTAAAATCACAGTTAAAAGAGTTAATTGATAAAAGGTACATTCGACCTAGTGTGTCTCCTTGGGGAGCACCGGTCATCTTTGTTAAAAAGAAAGACGGAACTATGTGATTATGCATAGACTACCGTCAGCTGAACAAAATGACTATTAAAAATAGATATCCGTTGCCCCACATAGATGATTTGTTCGATCAACTACGTGGAGTCACGGTGTTTTCAAAGATAGATTTGAGGTCAAGATATCATCAAGTAAAAATTAAGAATGAAGATATCTTCAAGACAGCCTTTAGAACAAGGTATGGACACTACGAGTTTGTCATAATGTCATTCGGGCTTACCAACGCTCCAGCTGTATTTATGTGCTTAATGAATAATATAATGCATAAGTGTTTAGATAAATTTGTGGTCGTGTTTATCGACGACATTTTAATCTACTCTAAAACGGAAGAAGAACATAAAAAACACCTAAAAATAGTTTTACAAGAGTTGCGAGAACAACAACTCTTCGCGAAATTTAGTAAGTGTGATTTCTTTAAGGATGAAATCCAATACTTAGGTCACATAGTGACTAAGGAAGGAATTTCAGTCGATCCTGAAAAGATTCAGGCAATCAAAGATTGGCCAGTTCCTAAAGATGTAACGGATGTTAAGTCATTCATGGGAAATACCGGTTATTACCGGAGATTCATTGAAGGCTTTTCAAGAATAGCAAATCCGATCACCTCCGTGCAAAAGAAAGACAAGAAATTTGATTGGAACTCAAAATGTGAAGAAAGTTTTAAGAAATTAAAAACTCTATTAACTAGTGCACCTATTCTAAGAATAGCAGATCGTAACAAAGATTTTGTAGTATGCACCGATGCTTGTAATGATGGCTTAGGCAGTGTTCTGACTCAAGACGGGCATGTCATTGCCTATGAGTCTAGAAAGTTAAAAATTCTCGAAAAGAATTACACAACTTATGATCTAGAACTAGCAGCTGTAATACACGCCTTAAAAATGTGGCGACATCATTTAATAGGCAGAAAATTTATTCTAATGACTGATAATAAAAGACTGAAATATTTTCTAGATCAGCGTAATTTAAATGCTAGACAAGCAAGGTGGTTAGCTTTCTTAAGTGAATATGATTTCGAAATCCAGCACATAAAGGGTAAGGAAAATAAGGTGGTTGATGCATTAAGCAGAAACACAAAGCTGAACTTTACAGCAGCAATCAACACTTATGCTTCTGATTTAAATGAACAGCTTAAAGAAAGGGTAAAACAAGATGAAAATTACCAGAAATTGCAAATTACAGCTAAAGAGGAACCTACAGAAAGCTTAATAAAAGGTTATAGTTTAAATGAAGATGATTTTTTATTATTTAAAGATAAACTGTATGTACCTAATGTGCCTAAGGTTAAGTTGTTAATTCTAGACGAAGTCCATAAAACACCATATTCAAGACACCAGGTTATCAAAAGACTATAACCATGCTAAGGAAAGAATATTTTTGACCAAATATGAAAGTGGAAGTAGCTGAATACATTGCTAGGTGTTTAGACTGTCAACAAGTGAAAACCGAACATCAACATCCAGCTAGCTTGCTACAACCTTTACCTATTCCTAGCTGGAAATGGGAAGTGATTAGCTTAGATTTTATTACTGGACTGCCTATAAATCAGAATCAAAATGACTCTATTATGGTGGTGGTTGACAAGTTAAGCAAGGAAGCACATTTTATTCCTGTTAAAACTACTTACAAGGCTGCCAATATAGCTGATATCTTCTTAAAGCATATTTTTCAGTTACATGGAGTACCGAAGGTTATAATATCAGACAGGGATCCTAAATTCACAGGAAACTTTTGGAAATCCTTGTTTAAGGGATTAAATACAACATTGAATTTCAGTACCTCGTTCCATCCTCAAACAAATGGACAGACTGAAAAAGTAAATCAGGTACTGGAGGATTTATTAAGAATGTATGTGAAAGATCAGCCAGGTAAGTGGGAAGACTACTTACATGTAGCAGAGTTCGCATATAACAATAACTATCAGTCTTTAGCTAAATTTAGTCCATTTGAAATTTTATATGGACGTAAATGCAACACTCCTATCTCTTGGAATAGTCCAGTAGATAGATTAGTGTTAGGACCAGAATTGTTGAAAGAAATGGAGGAAATTATGAAGCAAGTGCAGGGAAATTTGAAGGTGGCACAGGATCAGCAAAAAAGTCAAGCAAACTTGAAAATAACTCCCAAGGAGTTCCAGGTAGGTGAACATGTGTTCATCAAGGTAAGGCCAAAGAAAATCTCTCTAAGACTGAGGAGTTGTGCAAAGTTAGCACCACGTTACTGTGGTCCATTCAAAATTTTATTTAGGATTGGTCAAGTTGCATACCAGCGAGCATTACCACCTAACTTGAAAGTACATAATGTTTTTCATATCTCTGTTTTAAAGAAGTATGTTCATGATGCTACTCATGTGGTTGATTGGAATGGTGTACAGGTGGAACCAAAAGGAGAAATTCTGGTGGAACCGGACTGTATCCTCGGGAGGAGAGAAATTACACTGCAGAACCGCACCATTGGACAGGTGAAGGTGCAATGGAAGCACCTTAGTTCTGAAGAGGCCACCTGGGAACTAGAAAGTAAGATGCGGGAAGCATACCCGAATCTTTTCCAGGGGACTGCAGAAGATGAAGAATAATTAACATCGAGGACGATGTTACATTTTAAGGGGGTGTGTATGTCACATACCCCAATTTTGTAAAATAATGTTAATTGTTTTAATTAGATTCCTAAAACATTATGTTAAGTTTAATGCTAAGTAGAAACTGATGACTCAACAGAATCAAAAGAAGTGGAATGTAATTCTGAATATTTTATTTTTAATAAATAAAAAGTGGAGACAACAACTTGGGAGAGTTGTTAATAAGAGTGTTACTGGTCAAACTGGTGGAGGAACTAGGTGGAGGGCAAAAGACAAGTGGCAGCATCCTCAAACACTTCCTATGTTGCAGGTGGCAACTTCCCTACATTTGGAGTCATGATCCCCCAAGAAAGTGGGATCAGAGCAGGTGGCTCAATTAATGACAACTAACCCAAAAATACCTAGGCAATCTTTTAAAAATACCCAATGTAGAGAGTTAAGGCTGCTCAGATATTTTCTAAAAGAAGATTCATTCAGGTGGAATGCACTTCAAGGAATTCATTGGGAAAAAGGGAAAACTATAAGCACTAGTACATTTTGATCCAAAATCCGACGGTTTTTTCCAACGGCGCGTGGATTTTTTCTTTTAACCGTGCCAAAAATTAGAAAGATTAATTTTTTTTTTGAAATGGTGGGGATAAGGGTCGCTTAAGCGACGGTTCTAAAATGTCTATCCTCCTAAGTGTCGCTTAAGCGACGGATATCTTCCTACATGTCGCTTAAGCGACGGCTCTAAAATTGCTTATTTTTATGTTTGACTTAAGAAAACAAAGTACTATGTAAATGGTATATAGAGATTTTTTTTAAACGAGGGCGGGATTTAGAAAATGGGAGGGAGAGGGAAGCAAGACCTGCGGCCTCCTGGTCTCATTGCTCACCAACTCGCTCCCTCTCTTATTAACCAGCAAGTCTTGAAACTACCCAGAGTATTGTACTATTTTCTGGTAATCTCACATGCAGAGAACTTTGAATCTCAGAGAATTCCTGGCGATCTCACATGCAGAGAATGTTGAATCTCAGAGAATAATTTTGAATCGCTCCTTTTG